>JAXCLQ010024982.1:0-25767 GCA_035584115.1 Cedrela odorata
ATAATAATAATAATAATAATAATTTTGATATTGTATTTTTTGTGCTGTCTTCCTGTCTGAATTTCAAGATAAGTTAAACACAGGTCCAAGTCCAAGTTCATCGGTGAAATTACAAGCAATCAGACCTTGAAGGCGGAGGGCACAATCTCATGTTTGACTACCGAAACTCTGCACATATAACATGAATATAAATGACAACTTTAATTTCAAACTCACAATTCAATTACATAAATTAAATACACAGAGACATTATTATAATATTACAACTGCTAGATAGCTAGCTATATAATACCTGCACTCTCAATCCATCTTCTCCAATCCAAATGAATTCATTAAATCTTTGACATATGGGAGCCACACTTAGCCCTCGTACTCGACCCTCTCGTGGTGGCTTTAATTTGAGGTGGGAGAGAAAGGAAGAGAGATTAGAAAGAAAGAAATATATTATTTTTATTAGTTAACAATCATCAATTATCTTATTTAACAGCAGAGACCAACGACGACGTTTATCAAATAATCATATCCATATGGAAGTAGTTAATTACATAATTAAATAACGAGTAATTACAGCTAGAACAACAACCCATCAAGTGTCACGTTTCAAGTTCATAAATAAACTATACTATTCAATTTTAACTTTATAAATATTCGAGATTGCTTAGGGTTCTTCATGTGTGACATTCATTCACAAACTCTATATTTAATAATACCGAATACTTTGAATGAAATATCGTAATAATTTAAACAATAAATATATTGTAAATAATTAAATAAAATATTAATTCAAATCTTATGCCAAAGATTTAACAAATCATTTTAACAATATATTAATAACTTATAACTACTAAATTTTAACTTAAAACCAATGGTTGATTCCTACAATTTATTGATCCTTTTACTTAAAGTTTTGGATAACATTTTATATTTTTTTTACATAAAAAAAAATGTAATTGTTTTAAAATAAACTCTCAATCTTTCTTGTTTTGTGGCTTTTCTAAAAAATAATACATAATTTTTTCATTTAATCACTAGAAAATTAAAATTATCAAAATTTCGACAAAATTTGGACCACTTTTTATTGGGAAGAAATCACTAAAAACACATTTTCTCTCTTTGTTTTATTAAAATAAGATTTTGTATGATAATAATCACTACAAAAATAAAGTACCACAAAATCAAATAATAAAACAACTATATAAGTGTAAATCCTGTTCTTTAAATATAAGGGTAAAATAGTTATTGTAATAATTTTTATTTCCACACATGCAATTGTTCATAATTAATAGATATATTAGTGAGGTTTAGGTGACTTAAATCAACTTATGAAATAAGTATAACGAGTATTGAGTAATTGTGATTTAACATATATTGGTTAAATAAAATGGTTCCATAGAATAATAGGTCTTAACATAAAATTTTTGAGTTTTTAGAGTAGGTCGACTAAGTGTTGACAATTCAAAACCCACAAAAATATGAAACTGGTCGATCAAATGCGAGAACCAATCAACCGGTAGAATGGAATTTAGGAATTTACTATTTATATGAGATTTCTATTGATTTTGCGTAAGTAATATGATAGATTTATATTAATTGGTATTAATTAGAGTATTGTGATGAATATATATAAGTAATTATTTGAGTTTATTGAGTTGATATAGTACTTTAATATGTGATTAACTATTAACTTAAGTGTGAAATTTAGTATCTGATACAATATGTGAAATTTGATGTGGAAATGTTAATTTGAAGTAAGTAAGCCATAAGATTTCATTTTTGAAAATCGGATAAATAATCTCCGTTAATTAAGCCATGAAAAATATGTCATGTGTCAACTAAGAAATTTTAGCCATATTATCCATAATCATTGCATTGAATGCATATATGTAATTATTTAGAATCGTGAAAGTCATAATTTTATACATGTGTGGTATTAGGCTCTGAGAACCCGGGACAAGAACCGAGTAGGAGTAGTTACCTCCCCTTATTGTGAGTAAATTTATACATATATAAATATATAAATATATGTGTATTATGCATATATGTATGCTTGTGTGTGAAACAAGTTATTTTACGATTAAAGGAAAATTTGAAATAAAACTGATTTATATGAATTGCATGATATTATGATAGTTTACAAAATTGGTTTAATATTCATGCTGAAATGATTCAGAAGGTTGAACTTGATTTATACAATTGATAATTATTGTTTGAAAATGATATAGTTGGGGAGGCATGATTTATTTATATGCTTTATAATCATTGCTTTGAAAATGATTTTGTTATGCATATATATTGGTGATGTAGTCAATGAGTCTGATATTGTTATATGGTCAGTAGGCTTGTTTATTTACTATATAGACAGGGAGGTAGCCTATGAACGAACCTATGAGAGGTTACATAGGTGAGTAGAGTTGCAATGAGGCTGGTATAAGGGGGAAAGGCCATGACAAGCTTATTGTGTATCGTTGCATGTATGTGCTGTTATAGATACCCTATAAAAAGTTTTGACAACTTGATAGGGCTATCATGAATTTGACGGATTACGAAAACAGTTGCTCGTGTCACTAAGCGACTACTTGGAGCCAATATCAGTAAGGCAGAGTTGTTTTAAAAATGCATGTTTTAAAAAGAAATTAATGATTTTATAAAATATGAGGAAATGATTTTATATTTAATAAACTTTATTGGATATGGTTTATGCATGAAATGTTCACTAATTGTTACGATTTTATTCTCGACTAATGTAGTGTGTCGAGAATGGATGGCGAGCTTAGTTAATTATTTAAAAACTGTTTACAGACAACGAAATGTTTTATGATGATGTGATTTAAATGAACATGTATATATACTTTTGAGTATATTATTTAAGTAAATCTCAATATCTGGATTATGAAAATGCGTGTGTACGTATGTATATATATATATATATATGTCTCTATTTATTTAATCATTGAATATAATCATATACGCACTCCTTACCCTTATAGCTTTTAGGTTAAGTGCGTTATTACTCGCTGGATTAATTCTAGCCTTCGAGAGTCTTGGGCGTTTTGGGTTAATTTTCTAACTCACAATTGTATTGGCCCACTGGATAAATTTGTTAAATATTTTATAAAGTATTTATAAATTAAATGTTTATGTAACATTTATATTTGTTCAACCTGATCGAAACTAAACATTTTATGTAATTACTTATCTATGTTCAAACTAGGCTGAAAATGATTACCATGATAACGATATATATTATTTATTTATTTAATATGTGTCGTAGGTGAATTAATAATAGATGATCAATTCTTTGATAATAATTCCACGAATGAGAGTATTTAAGTTATAATTGTTTTTGGGTTTTAATGAGGTATAGAAAAAATGATAGTCTTACTGGCTCTCTTGATACATTCTAGATGAAAATGATGTATCATAAAAGTTTGTGACAATTGTAATTGGTGAACCCCAAGTTTGGGGCGTGACAAAAAGAGACACAAACTTTTAATGTAAAATACTTGCAATTTAAAAAAAAATCCACATAATAGTAGTCTAATATAAACTTTCACTATATCAAATAATAGGATTATAATTCAACAATATAAAATTATTAAATTACTTTAATACCCTTATGTTAAAAAAATGCAACCGAAGTTCCATTAGAGAATGAAAGCAAAATTAACTTAAATATTTTGAATTAAAGTTTTGAATATAGAAATATCAAGATTTTTTTTTTAATATGTGAAATAACTCGTTTAAAGTAATATATTTTAAAACCTTAAGAATTAAACTGAAAATGTCTCTCTCAACTGCTATTTATGTAAGTTGGTCATAAGCAAACATGTTACCACAAAAGAGTTTCAGTTTTTTTTAATAATCAAACGATTTAAACACAAAATCAATGGATTCTTCAATATCCTAAATTCTCTAATTGCTACCCTTTCTTCTCCTTTTAATTTCACTTTTCTTCTTCTTCATTCTTGTCATATATTTTTAGAAATTAAAAAGCCAAGGCATGGTTCCTCTAAGGCCAAAACTGCTACCTATTATAGGAAACTTGCATCAGTTGACTGGTGGATTACCACATTATGACATGACAAGATTATGCAAGAAATATGGCCCTATAATAAAATTACAACTTAGTCAGGTTGTTGCTGTGGTCATTTTTTCACCTAAAGCAGCCAAAAAAGTGTTAAAGATATATGAGATCAACTTTGCTTAGAGGCATGAAGTTTATGCTACTGAAATAATGGCATACAATCATTCAAGTATAGTGTTAGCTCCCTACAATGAATACCGAAGACAAGTAAGGAAGATAGCTATGATGGAGCTCTTCAATACTAAGTGAGTTCAATTATTCAGATCAATAAGGGAAGAAAAGGTATGAAATCTTGTTGAATTCATTTCAGCATCTGAGGGAAAAAATATAAATGTTACTGACAAGATTTTTAGTGTGACAAATGATATTATTTCTCGGGCAACATTTAGAAATAAGTGCAAAGATCATAAAGATTTTATGACAGCACTTGATGAAATAATGAATGGAAGATTTGACATCACTGATTTTTATCCTTCCCTTACATTCCTTCGTGTGGTAACTAGGGGTAAATTATTGAGACTTCATAAAGAAATCAATAAGATTCTTGAAGATATCGTCAACACACATAAGATGAAAGGGAATGTAGTTGCAAATGGCAATGATCAGGAAGATATAGTTAACACACTTTTGAATCATGCAAAGGTTAATAAATCGGAGTTTTATATGAAAGTTGTTGATGTACTTTTTTTTTATCAACCAACTAAAATTGATGACCTAGATCACTTTTCCACGTATCACGTATTGATTCATTGACTTTCTCTCTTTTCTGCAAACTAAAATAAAATCAGAGGCACCAATAGGTTTACCAGCGTGAACCCTCTGACGATCAATTCAGTCGCCGAAATTTATATTCTAGAGAGAGATTCTCAAAGATGAAATCTTATTTTTTTTTCTCCACCCCCTATTCCTTAGTTGAGCTTCGAGCTTTTATACTTAGCCTTTTGATTTGATTAATGTTAAAGTATTATTTTTGACAGGTATCTTGATGCCATGTGGCGTTCGTGGCTTCTTAAAATCATGCCATGTGACTTCTTAAAATCATGTCAAATGTATTTCTTCATGTATCATACTAGGTGTAGAACTTTTATTATTTTCTTCTTAAATAGTATCATATTTACCTCTTTGATGGGGTTTTAGTCATTTATTTTCCATTTTTATAGTTAGGTTATTGCCCTAAGGAGGTAACCATAGTTTATAGTCTTTGTAATTAAACATGACTCTCCTTTTATATGAGGTTATTATACATTTAAGTATAAATTCTCACCAGGAGTTCATAGTTCTCATAATTAAATAAGATTCTTATTTTATATGAGGGTCTCACACATGTAAGGGTAAGTCATCGATATGAGTTCATTTTATTCGTAATTAAACAAGATTCTCCTTTTATATGAAGTCCTTACACATTTAAGTGTAAGTTTTCGGCAAGAGTTCCTAGTCATCGTAATTAAACAGGACTCTCATTTGATATGAGGTCCTCACGCATTTAAGTGTAAGTTCTTGACAGGAGTTCATAATCCTCGTAATTAAACATTGCTCTCGACAAGAGTTCATAATCCTTGTAATTAAACATTACTTTCATTTGATATGAAGTCCTCACACATTTAAGTATAAATCCTCAGCAGAAGTTCATAATTCTTGTAATTAAATATAACTCAACTTCTATACGATATTTTCTTACATTTAAGTGTAAATTCTTAACAGAAGTTCATAGTCCTCATAATTAAAGAGAACTCGCCTTTTTTTTTTTTTTATTTAAGTCGTTAATTTCATTAATAAAAGAGAAATAAGTTAAAACTGAACTTAAGCAAAAATGGTTTTCTGCATTTTCATTTCATGAAGAAAAAGAAGATACAATGTAAACCATGTTCTTCGAATACTAGGGTAAAATGGTTATTTAAGGATATTTAGTATCACACATGCAAGATTCAAGATTTATTTGATACATTAACAAGACTTAAGAAAACTTAAGTTAATTTAATAAAATGATTAATATGGATTTATAAATATTTTTCAAAATCTGAAAATGGACTAAATTGAAAGATTTTTAGGGACCAAATTGCAAGATTTTCAAACAATAAAAAAAATAACGAGTACTGTAGCGTTCACTGTAGCAAAGTTGAAAGCGGTCGACCGAATTCGAAAAACGATCGACTGGTAGTATCGACGTTGATGAACATTATCAATCTGATTGACCGAATTGGAAAACGGTCGATCGGCAGTAAGGTTGTTCGATGACAATGTTCACGACACTGTAGCAATGTAGCGCATTGTTCACATACTATTTACAGTACTGTTTATCGTAAAAACTCAAATTTTCTTTTCAAGATTTTTCAAGATTATTAAGAGTATTTTGGACTTTTCACACTTTACCTATATATAACCAAGCCTAAATAGTGTCTTGAAGCCTTCTCTCACTCTAAAACAAGGCCAAATTATTTCTTTCTCTCTCAAAAAAGTTTCTCTCATTTCTCTCTATAATTTCTCTAATTTTTTCCAATTAAATTTGAAGATTTTGTCACCAAATGACTCCCCGTCATTTCATCTTCTATTTGATACCGATATTAGGCTAGAAAATGCAAGAAACGACGAAGAAGAAAAATCGATTTCGAGGGAAAAATTGGGGCTTTTGCAGTTAAGCGACATATTGAGCTTTCTAATGGTTTGAACAAGTCACCGGTAAGTCAATTTACTCATTTCAAGCATGGTTTTAAGATTTGGAATAAATTGAAGCCTAGATTTTACTGTTTATCCTAATATAATTTGATTTTCGCTTAGAAAACGTCGGATTGTGTTGAATTGTACGAATTGAAATAATATGATGAAGAATATGAGTTGATACGCTATTGAAATAATTATATTTATAATGTGGCGAAATTGTAGATTTGTGTAAAAGTGCGGTAAAAGGAAATTATGGTGATATAAATGCATGTTGAGTATTATCGAAAATATATATGATGTTAAATATATGTTGAATTTGTCATTAGAATGATTATATTGACATTTGCCGAAAATGTGAAAATGTGAGAAATTATAATAAATGATAGCTTGTAAAGACCTAGACCCTTGTAATGCTGATGAAAATAGGCATGGTTGCCTTAGATGTAAAAGTATGAATTTGAAATAATTATGGCCACGGGATTCTGTTGTTGGAAATCGGACAAATGGCCTCGATAGTTAAGCTTCAGAAAGTAATGTACGTCAAATTACGAAACTCTAGACATATTATTTATAATCACATGTAGAGCATGTTATACTTATGCGGAATGTCGAGTTTATAACGTTATACATATATGTGTATTATAGGCACCGGGCACCCAAAACATGAACATACTAGGCGCGAGGAATAGTATTGGGAGTGAATACTCACCTCGTTATGGTGAGTGGATCTAAACACATTTTGCTTTAAAATTATTTTATGAAACTTACTATTTTATGTTTTAAGAAATAGATTTATTACTATTTAAAGTGAATGAAAATGGCATGTGTGATTTAAATGATATATGAATGGTCAGGGGCCAGATTTGATATTGATAAATCATACTTATAACTGTTGAAATGAAATGTTTATTGATTTGAAATGCGAATAGCCAGGGGCCAAGTTTGAGATTGAAAATGCATGTTTTATAATAATTTGAAATTGAAATTGCATGTCTATATTGTGATATGAAATGAATTGATTTTGAATATATATATGTTTGTGGCATTGTAATGGTGATATGACCGAGAGGGTCAAGAGTTGTATGTGACTGTAGCTACAGGGTAGTAACCTAGAGACAGACCTATGAGAGGCCACCTAGGTGAGTGCGCCGCAGGTGGGGCAGTTATATGGCTGGATATGATGATATGGAGTTGCCCACTTGCGGGATTGTCGAGGACAGTCATGAGTAGTACCACATGACTAGTCGAGGCGAACGTCAGTGGTGGGCTAGTTTTAAAAAGACAATATGCCTTATTTATATTAAAAATGAAATGGTTTTATTAAAATGAGCATTGCTTTCAGGGTATAAAGCCCACTAACGATCTCGGAATTACCACAGCCAAGGTTATCACCAAGAACATGAGCTAACCCAGTGATTTGATTAACAGGTCATGTTTTTATCAACATAGAATTATTTTATATGCATTAACAATGATTTTATTAAACTGTATTTTTGTCCACTACGGAGTATATCCCCATATACTCACCCCCTTCATCTTCTAGTTTTTTGAAGATCGAGATTAAGAAGTGCATTGCGTAGGTAGTGGTTATCAATAAAGGGTGTAACGCCCTCAGGTATTGGTTTTATTCCAAACTCACAGACTTGTACGGATTAGTCCAATGGGTATCTTTTGATAAATTATATTATGTATGTACTTTATGAACATCAAATCATGTAATTTGATAAGTATTTGACATGTATCTTAATTTGAAAATTGTCTCAGGGAGACATGTTTTTATGAATGTGATTATAACTGTTTTGAGAATTGTTTTAAGATACATGAGTATACAGAGGTAACAGGTACCCAAGCAGCCTTACAGGTCTAAGGGACATATTCAGGGATTAAGAATGTGTCTCGAGGGTCTGTGGCAATTGTAACGTGTGGACTCCATGGGCGGGGGCGTGACAATTTTATTGGCGTTAGAGCCACAGTTTCGAAAAACATTGTTAAAAGTGTGTTTAAAATCATTTTGAAACTGTTTTACATGATTTTAAATTGAATTTTGAAAAATACCCAGTGGACAATAAGTGAGTTGAGTCTTAGGGGTTAATCACCACCAATATATATATATATATATATATATTGAAGCTTTGAAATCGTGAATTCTTTTTGTAGTAAATAATGACATCTTGATGCATATACGGAGATAATGTGTTGCATTGATTAAGTTTGAATCTCGGTAGAAATCGAACCAGATTCGATTTTTAGTAGTTCGTGTTTGAGTAAAGAGATTGGAAGTATTTACATATTTGTTTTATGGTTATATTATTGAGAAATAATGTTATCCCAAGTAAACTGAGAAATGATAAAATACCACAGAGTGCAGGTTAGGCTGGAGGGTAGTTACACCTCCTACAGAACATGTAAAGGTACTAATAATGCATATAATGAAGATATGAGAACTAAATCAATAAGTAAAAATAATGGGACTAAGGAACGACAGTGGCATGGAGTATTATAGCAAGATCTTTGACGATCTTTCTATAGATCATAGGATCTTAAAGTATTAAATAGTGAGATTCATCTCACAACAGAATAAGGTAGCATAAAGACTCGGTATAACCATTATGGAGAAGGTTATGTGTATGTTGATAAGTATTGGTTGTCCAAATTATTCTGGACAGAGGCAATAACTACAATAACCATAACCACAACTGTGTACTTATTTAATAAGAGTTTTACATCTATTATGAATTTTAAAACACGAAAAGAAGTATGGACTGGTCGTCCACCTGAACATTAAACCAATTGAATGAGTCTTTATAGAATATCCTGATGGAGTTAAAGGATATAAGTTATGGCAAAATGATGGCAGAAACAACAAATGAATAATAAGCATGAATGTTATACTTCATAAAGAGTAATGGAAGAAATTAATCATTCAAAGATGGACGAAATAGAAGTAGAGGTACTAAATACATTTATGAGGTATGAATATTTACATTTAATTTCATGCTCATCTCATGCTGATAGGGAGTTGTTTTTCCTAAATCAAGAATTAATAGTCTACACCCTTTTGAGGCAGAAATTGTTAAGGCATACAGCCGACAGGTATTATAAAATGATATGAATTCTAAGAAGTATTTCTTAGTTAATGTTTCATCGAATGCAGAAGCAATGAGTTTGTTTTGGAATACTAAGGGTGATCATTCCATAGAATTATCTGTTTTTCAACCTTTAACAGTTAAGATTGTAGGAAAATATGGAGGCTTGCCAATTGCCATTAAAATAATTGCAAATGTAAAATAATAATAATAATAATAAGGATCCCTACATTTAAAAGGATGCCATGAAACAACTAAGCAAATGTGTATTCTCCTATAAAAAAATTGAGTTGTAACTTTTTAGAAAGTGGGGAAGAAAAGTCATTGTATCGACCATGTGGTCTACTTAATCATGGTAATTGAATAAATATTGAAAACCTGATGAAGTATGGGAATTGAAGAATGATGATGGAGAAATTTATCTACATAATTCATTCGTTGTTAGTTTATATTTACAACAAATATAAATCTTATGAGGTTATAAAAAAGATATGAGAAATTAAACGCTTCAATTGTAATATAATAAAATCATTGGTTGAGATGTGCTTTGGCTATTTTGAACATTATTGCTGGATTCTATAAAGGATAGTGATATGACTATTTTAGTATAATTTAATGTAGAAAACCCTTCATCAATTTACCTACATGTGTGCCCGCACATACAGGTTGGAAAAAATTAGATAGTTACACTGAAGATGATGTTAAAATGCATGACATTATACATACTATTGTTATATCGATTGTTGTGGACGAGCTTATGTTTAATAATCACAATGATGATAGCTTGAAGGAAACACTCGAAAATGTTATATAAAAAGAGCTAATTGCAATTTCTCTATTATATAGAGATAATTACCAGCTTTCTAAAAGGTTGAATTCTATTAAAAGTGTAGTTTATGGTAACACGAAGCTCAAAATTTTAAAAGGTTAATTTTCTTTATTGACCGTTTAAGCATTTGTGATTCTCATTTATGATATTTGTGATGCCTTTTGTTAACCAGATCCAATTATGATTTGGACTGGCTTATTAATTTATATTATATTTCATTGTCACTGTTATTGAAATTGTTTAGTTCATTAGAATAGGAAATCCAGTGTTCATTTAGTTTTGAATACATGGAAAAGTTTGGATTTGAGTAATTGTATTAGTATGTTTATAAGTACAATCGATGGAATTATATAATTGTTTGAAAAGAAAAAGTTGAAAGCAAATTTGGTTTTGCTTGAGAAGCTTCTTAAAGCTTAAATTAGTGTTTTAAGGGTTTAATAGGTGCTAGAGACAAGTTGAAGAATTATTTAGTATAATCAATTTCAGAGTTAGTCATGATGAATAGTTAAAGTTAACCAATTTACTGCTTTTGAGATAAATACTTAAAAATGATAAAAACAATGTAATATGTTAAAGTGTATCTTCATGTATATCTAATTATTTTGGAATAGATTTGAAATTTGCACCTGAGAGTCAAGTGTAGTGTATGGCACAGTATAAATAGTTAGAATTTAATATATTATTTGATTTTGATATAGAAAGGATACCAACAATTGATGGATAATGTTACGATGAATTATGATTCTTCTCTTATTTGATAATATGGCCAACATGAAGAAATTGTGATACAAAATGTGATTCAATAAAAGAGATAATTGAAGAAGCATTAAAAGAATTGCAGATGCATGAATATAGCAAGTATAAATATTATATAATTCTTTAAGATTATTTGAATCAAGAAACAGAGAGCTAACTATCCGTATGTGTGGCTGATTATTATAAAGTTGCATTTTTCAGTTTGAGAAACTTAATGACGCTTTCAACAACTGAAAGTCTTACAGGACTTAAAAGAATGAAGATAACTGATTGCAAAAAAATAAATAAAATTTATAGAGCTGGATGTTAGAAAAGATCCAGTAAAAGAGGATCCTATTGTCTATAGCCAATTAGAATATTTGAAACTTGATAATTTATCAAGATTTACGAGTTTTTATTTGTGTAATAACATTCTTGAATTTCCATCTTTGGTACAAGTAGTTGTGCACGATTATCAAACATGAGTTATTTATTCTCAAAGAGTCTTACGCACGCCTAAACTAGACAAAGTACAACAAAAGAAGAAAAACGTTGGATAGGTAACCTTAATTCCACCATACAAAAGTTGTTTGAGAAAATGGTTAAACCTACGAGTTTAAAGTAGCTGAAACTCTCTAAGTTTCAACATTTGAAAAATATATGGTGCAACAAAGCACTTTTGATTAATTTTTCCAACAATTTACGTTGTTTGGTGGTGGATGACAAAACATTTAAGATCAGTGCTATTTTAGCCAATTTGCTACGTTTCTTGAATAATTTAAAATTTTTGATATTATGGAAAGGTGATTCATTTAGAAGGCTTAAATGTTAATCCATATTTTTTGGACGTTGTTTCCTCAACTTTGAGGGCTGAAGCTCGTAAATTTTTCAAAATTTAAAAGAATTTGCAACTTTACAGGGAATGAAATTGAACTGGTCTAATTATCCTATTTGTGGATTGAGAATTGTTCAAATATGGAAACATTTATCTCCAATTCTACACTTGAACGCATGAAAGCAAACAATGAACTTAAAGAAATTACCTTAGAATAGAACTTCCTGGCTAATAATTCAATACAAACTTTCTTTGATGAAAATGTTGCATTCTCAAATTTGAAAAATTTAGCACTGTTTAAACTGCTTAAGATGCTGCATTTGGGAAAGGAAGAGAAGAACACTGTTATGTTGGGATGAAGTAGCCGAAAAAGAAACTTGAAAATGTTAAGTTAATCAAGATGACCTTAGAGAAGGTGAAAATATTTCGTGAAAGATTGAAAATGGCACAAAATAAGTAAAAGTCATATATAGACCACCGAAGAAGATTTCTTGAATTTGATGTAGGTGATATGGTATTTTGAAGGTATCACTTTGAAAGAAAAAGTGTGATTCTATTTAGAAATCGAGGGAAGTTCCATCCTTTATATATTGAACCTCTACTTGTTGAAATATGAAAATATTAGAATAATAAAATTTAACCGATAGCAATCTTGGATCGAGAAGAAAGAGTGCTAAGGAATAAGAAATTTTCATGGTAAAAGTTTTATGGCGGAGCGCCACAGTTAAATAAATGATATAGAAACCTGAGCATCAGATGCAACAGCAATACCCCTACTTATTTTAGTGAACAGGTACGTTTAATTTTAATTTCGTAGTAATAATTTCATTAGTATCGTCATTTCCAACAAGAAGAGAAGAATTTTGGGGACAAAATTTTTCTAAGGGGGTAAAAATATAAACCTTGTTCTTCTAACACATGAGTAAAATGGTTATTTAAAGATATTTAGTATCACACGTGCATAATTCAAGATTTATTTAATATATTAACGAGACTTAAGAGAACTTAAATTGATTTAATAAAATAATTAATATGGATTTATAAATATTTTTCAAAATCTGAAAAGGGACTAAATTGAAAGATTTTTAGGGACCAAATTGCAAGATTTTCAAACAGTGAAAAAAAATCGAATACTGTAATAGTACTGTAGCGTTCAATGTAGCAAAGTCGAAAGAGGTCAACCGAATTCGAAAAACGGTCAGCCGGCAATATCGACATTGGTGAACAGTACTAATCAGGTCGATTGAATTGAAAAAGGTCGACCGGCAGTAAGGTTGTTCAATGACACTGTTCATGGCACTGTAGCAATGTAGTGCACTGTTTACGATACTGTTTACAATACTGTTCATCGTAAAAATTCGATTTTTTTTTATAGATTTTTCAAGATTGTCAAGGGTATTTTAGACTTTTCACACTTTATCTATATATACCCAAGCCCAAATAGTATCTTGAAGCCTTTTCTCACTCTAAAACAAGGCCAAATTATTTCTTTCTCTTTCAAAAACGTTTCTCTCACTTCTCTTTATAATTTCTCCAATTTCTTCCGATTAAATTTGAAGATTTTGTCACCAAATAACTCCCCATCATCTCCTCTTCGATTTGATACTGATATTGGGCTAGAAAAAACAAGAAACAGCGAAGAAGAAAAATGGGTTTCGAGGGAAAAGTTAGAGCTTTTGTATTTAAGCGACATATTGAGTTTTCTAATGGTTTGAACAAGTTACGAGTAAGTTAATTTACTCATTTCAAGCATGATTTTAAGATTTGGAACAAATTGAAGCCTAGGTTTTACTGTTCATCCGAATATAATTTGATTTTCACTTAGGAAACGTCGGATTGTGTTAAATTGTGCTAATTGAAATAATATGATGAAGAATATAAGTTGATTCGCTATTGAAGTAATTATATTTATAATGTGGCGAAATTGTAAATTTGTATAAAAGTGCGGTAAAAGGAAATTATAGTGATATAAATGCACGTTGAGTATTATCGAAAATATATTTGATGTTAAATATATGTTGAATTTGTCATTAGAACGATTATATTGACATTTGTCAAAAATGTAGAAATGTGAGAAATTGTAATAAATGATAGCTTGTAAAGACCTAGACCCTTATAATGTTGATGAGAATAGGCGTGGTTGCCTTAGACGTAAAAGTGAGAATTTGAAATAATTATGGCCATGGAATTTCTTTGTTGGGAATCGAACAAATGACCTCGATAATTAAGCCTCTGAAAGTAATGTGCGTCAAATTACGAAACCCTAGACATATTATTTATAAACATCGCATGTAGAGCATGTTATACTTATGCGGAATGTCAAGTTTATAACGTTATACATATATGCGTATTATAGTTGCCGAACACCCAAAAAATGAACATACTAAGCGCGAGGAGTAGTGTTAGGAGTGAATACCATCCCCGTTACGGTGAGTAGATCTAAACACATTTTGCTTTGAAACTGTTTTATGAAACCTACGATTTTATGTTTTAAAAAATAGATTTATTACTATATAAAGGGAATGAAAATGGCATGTGTGATTTAAATGATATATGAATGGCTAGGGGCCAGATTTTATATTGATAAAACATGCTTATAACTGTTGAAATGAAATATTTATTGATTTGAAATGCAAATGGCTAAGAGCTAAGTTTGAGATTGAAAATGCATGCTTTATAATGATTTGAAATTGAAATTGCATGTCTATATTGTAATGTGAAATGAGTTGATTTTGAATATATATATATATATATATGCTTGTGGCATTGTAATTGCGATATGGCCGAGAGGGCCAAGAGTTGTATGTAACCGTAGCTATAGGGTAGTAGCCTAGGGTCGAACTTATGAGAGGCCACCTAGGTGAGTGCGCCGCAGGTAGGGCAGTTATATGGCTGGATATGATGATATGGAGTTGCCCACCTGCGGGATTGTTGAGGACAGTCATGAGTATCACCACATGACTACTTGAGGCGAACATCAGTGGTGGGCCAGTTTTAAAAAGACAGCATGCCTTATTTATATTAAAAATGAAATGATTTTATTAAAATGAGCATTGCTTTCAATGCATAAAGCCCACTGATAGTCTCGGAATTACCACGGCCAAAGTAATCACCGAGAACAGGAGCCAGCCCAGTGATTTGATTAACAGGCTATGTTTTTATCAATATAGAATTGTTTTATATGCATTAACAATGATTTTATTAAACTGTATTTTTGTCCACTCACGGAGTATATCCCCATATACTCACCCTATTCATCTCCTAGTTTTCAGAAGAACGAGATTAAGAAGTGCATTGCGTAGGTGGTGGTGATCAATAAAGGGTGTAACGCCCTCAGGTATTGATTTTATTCCAGACTCACAGACTTCTACGGATTAGTCCACTGGATATTTTTTGATAAATTATATTATGTATGTACTTTATAAACATCAAATGATGTAATTTGATAAGTATTTGACATGTATCTTAATTTGAAAACTTTCTCAGAGAGACATGTTTTTATGAATGTGATTATAACTGTTTTGAAAATTATTTTAAGATACATGAGTATATAGGGGTAACAAGTACCCAAGCAGCTTTACAAGCCCGAGGGACATGTTTAGGGATTAAGAATGTGTCTCGAGGGTCTGTGGCAGTTGTCACGTGTGAACCCCACGAGCGGGGGCGTGACATACAAAATACAAAGTATATACTACAACCTTAATTGGAGAACAAGAAAGCTAAAAATATCTGTTACATACAGCTGTCTAAAAGGAAAAAAAAATATAGTCATTCGATCAAATTTTGTTACAAAGGTATATTAAATTTGTTTTCATCTCCACAGTAGTAGTTTGTGTAAGAAGCATTTAGGTCAGTATCTAACATATTTGTTTGAGTTAGCACTTGTGAGTTGTCTTTTATGCATTCTGCCATCTCTTCTGAGTATTCCATTTAAGCACTCGGAGCATGATCATTCTTAACAAGGCATGCAAATGAAAGAGTAAAATTAAAGAGGTAGACATTCAAAAGCTGGAATATTTTAATTTAGTTATTAAGGAAACTTTTAGATTACATCCTTCAGTTACTTTAATCCCAAGACTAACAATGGATAGATGAGAGATTAGTGGATATACAATATCGGCAAAAACCAAAATCCTCGTTAATTTGATAAAGCTGTTCCACGTTACTCTCACTAACTTCTAAAACCAAACTCAAAGTACATGGAGCAATAATAGCGAGTATGCAGAAATGTCAGACTTTGTGAATGTGTGGCTAACTTCGTAGACGTGGAAGTTGTTGCCTTTGATTTTTGTTAGCTGTAATCTCGCAAATAATATGCTATTTTTTTGACAAGGCCGAAAGTGTAGGACAAGAAGTTAAAAATCTTATCTATATAAACTTGATTGAATTGCATGAGAAGAGAACTTTATCGTTGGTATCAAAGCTGAGTTAACCATGGCATCTAACAAGGAAAGAATTGAGAGTTTAGAGGCAGGGCTTGGTGGACTTAAAGATAGAATGAGTCAAATAGAGCTTGGAGTTGCTGACAAGCTACACCAACTGGAAGAAACCATCAACCGATTATCCGATGTTTTAATCGCAAACAAGGAGGGATCTAATAACAATTAGTTTAGTGGAGAAAGGAACTCACATTATCATAGGGAAGAAAATAGAGATGACATGGAAGGTAATAGACAAATTTTTTCATCCAAAATGGCAAGGCTGGAATTTGCAAAATACTCTGGTGAAGACCTCACTAAGTGGTTCCACCATGTCAACCAGTTTTTTGAGTTCCAGGACACACCCAAAATGAACAAGGTATCGCTAGCATCATTTCACCTCGAAGTGAAGCCAACCAATGGTGGCAATGGTTACCGTGGGCTCGATTCGGACCGACGAAATGTGAAGACTTCAACGAGGCACTTTCTCGAGTAAGGCAAACTGGAGCTTTGCGAGAATACCAAAAAGAATTTGAAAAGTTTGGCAATCAAGTGTATGGATGGACACAACAAGCTTTAGTTGGGACATTTATAAGAGGGCTTAAGCCTGAAATTGTAGAGGGCATTAGAATGTTCAAACTAAAAACTATAAAAGAAGCTATTAGTCTCTCATGCATAAGGGAATACCAACTTTTTTATCCAAAGAAGTTCACTAAACCACCTTTGTTCAACAGACCATAAACGGACTCTCTTATTCCTGTTAGATCAAACATAACACTACCAATGAAGCACTTGATGTGGGAAGAAATGCAAAATAAACTTGCTCAAGGCTTGTGTTTCAATTACAATGAAAGGTTTACTATAGGCTATAAATGCCAAAAACCCCAAATCTTGTTAATTAAAGGAAATGTTTGCGACAATGAACTTGAGGAGAACCAAAATAATTTCATAGCAAATTTTGACAACCCCAAACCGAACCTGAGATATCCCTGCATGCCTTGATTGGTTGGTCAACAGCTAGAACCATACGAATCATAGCCAAAATAGTCCATCAGGAAGTCATTGTACTCATTAATAGTGAGTCGACTCACAATTTCATAAGTGAAAGGGTGGCTGATATGCTTCATTTACCTGTGACTCCCAATGAATTGTTTACTATTCGAGTGGCTAATAGAAATCGACTATAATGCTAGAGAAGATATGAACAAGTACATATCCTTTTTCAAGACATTCCCTTTTCCTTTACTCTATACTATTTAACTTTAATAGGATTAGACTTAATTTTAGGGATGTAATGGTTGGAACAATTGGGGTCTGTCATTTGTAATTGAAAACAAATGACTATGGAATTTTTGTGGGAAAATCAAGCTCGAAAACTACAAGGCACCACTGAACAAACCATTCAATATGCATCATTAAAGACAATTACCAAAGAAGTAAGACAAGGAAGTTTAACTTTTGCAATCTGCTTGCATTCAATGGAGGAAGTGTCACAGTTACATATCCATAAAGACACACAACATGTATTGGAAGATTATGCTGACATTTTCAAAAAAAACTTACACAACTACCTCCAAAAAGAGAAATTGATCACCACATTCCACTTAAAGAAGACACCAAGCTAGTTAATGTATGACTTTACAGGTATGCCTATTTTCAAAAAGCTAAAATTGAAAAACAAGTTTTTGATATGTGAAAATTGGGGTTTATAAGACCTAATACTAGTCCATTTCATCTCTTGTTCTATTGGTTAAAAAGAAATATGAAACTTGGTGTTTTTGCAGCTTTTAATGAGATCACTATTAATGACCGATTTCTCATTCCCACAATCGATGACATGTTAGTTGAACTTTATGTGGCAACTTACTTTACCAAATTATATCTAAGGGCCAGCTATCATCAGCTATGAGTACATTCCCCAGATATTCTTGAAATTGCTTTTCGTACTCATAATGGTCATTATGAATATTTTGTTATGCCTTTCGACCTTTGCAATGCGCCATTGACTTTTCAAGCTATTATGAACTCCATATTTCGTCCTTGTCTACTTAAATTCATCTTAGTTTTTTTTTTTTTTATGACATTTTAATTTATAGCCCTAATTAGACCATGCATTTTAAACATGTTCAAAAAGCTTTGGAAATTTTAAGGCATAACCAATTTTTCCTTAAAGTCAGCAAATGCGTGTTTAGACAACAGGAGTTAGAATACTTGGGACATATTGTTACTTCCCAATGAGTAAAAGTGGACCAAGGCAAAATTCAAGCAATCATCGATTGGCCTAGACTGACTAATATTTCAGAATTACGTAATTTTTTAGGTCTTACAGGATATTACAAAAAATTTGTCCGTTATTATGGTGTATTAGTTAGACCACTCACCAATCTTTTAAAGAAAGGACAATTTGGATGGACAGATGACACATAAGCTACATTTAAGTCTCAAGCAGGCCATGACATCCATTCCTACTCTTGCACTACCTAATTTTAATAAACCCTTTGTTATTGAATCAGATGCTTCAGGTGAAGGAATTGGTGCAGTTCTATCTTAACCAAACAAACTGATTGCCTTCATGAGTCGAGCTTTGCGAATTTCCAAACAGTTTTGATCTACATATGCTGAAGAGATGTTAGCCATTATCGAAGCAATACAAGTTTGGCGACCATATATGTTAGGTAGGAAGTTCTACATACGAATAGACCAACATAGCCTAAAATATTTGTTAGAACAGCGTGTGAGAACCCTAGAACAACAAAAATGGGTGGCTAAGTTGCTTAGATATGATTATGAGATACACTACAAACCTGGCCAAGCAAATTTAGCAGCGGATGCCCTTTCTTGAGTACTTAGAAGCTAAGTTCTCAATGTCCTATCTATGTTGCAAGTTGATTTATGGGATAAAATTAAAGCTGCAGCTATTGGACGTCTTTATATGGAAAAAATAAGTAAGTTAGCTACCAAAAAATCAGGAACCCTTTATACATGGCGTAATGGATTGATCTTCTACAACAACTGGGTCGTTGTACCTCTTCACTCTCCCATAATTGACCACTTATTGAAAGAATTCCATGATTTCCCAATTGGGGGCCACTCAGGCGTGCTACAAACATTTAAACGACTCGCTCAACAATTTTATTGACCCTCTATGTATCAGATGGTTCACAAGTACATATCATCAAGCAATATTTGCCAATAAGCCAATGTGTCAACATTAGCACTAGTGGGTCTGCTACAGCCCCTTCCTGTTTCAGAAAAAGTTTGGGATGATATCACCATGGATTTCATTGAATGACTTCCCCTATCCAACAGCAAAAATACAATCCTGGTTGTGGTAGATCAACTCAGCAAATTGGCACATTTTTTGGCTTTGGCTCATTTGTTTATCGTAAAGATTGTGGTAGAAAAATTTGTGAAAGGTGTAGTTAAGCTTCATGGTATGCCTAGATTAATTGCTAGTGATCGTGACCTAGTTTTCATTAGAAAATTTTGGCAGGAATTCTTCAAGTTATCTGGAACCCAACTAAAAATGAGTTCTGCCTACCACCCTCAAATATATGGACAATCAGAGGTAGTCAATCAATGTGTAGGACAATATTTATGTTACCTGACCCATCAATAACCCTGAAAATGGAGCACTCTTCTTTCATGGGTAAAATTTTGATACAACACAACTTACCATATTTTCACAGGAATGACACCTTTTCAAGCATTATATGGTTAGTTACCCCTAACTATTCCTCATTATCAGATTGAACAATCGCCAGTTCATGAGGTTGATCAACAGCTCATATCCCGCGATGTTTTGCTTTGCTAATTAAAGGAAAATTTGCATGCAACAAATAATTGAATGAAGCAAGTGGCTGATTCTAAAAGGCATGACATTGAATTTCAAGAAAGAGATTTAGTATTCCTAAAACTTTATCCTTATTGGCAACAGACAATCTTTAGACGAGTATCTAATTGAGAAACGTACAGGCAAAGTGGCTTACCAACTCAATCTACTAGAAGGATCTCATATCCATCCTATTTTTCATGTTTCTTTACTTAAGAAAAAATTATGGGAGTCATGTTCTCCCAATTCTATTTTACCACCAATTTTTGACGAGGGATAAATTGTAATAACTCTTGAAGCTATTTTGGAAACTCATTGGATCAAACAAGGATCTGGTTTTGATGAAGAAAACCTTATAAAATGGCAAGGCATGCCATCAGAAGACTTTATATGGGAACAAACTGATTGTCTGCGAGACAAGTTCCAAATCATAGATCTTAAGGACAAGCATCCAGTATTAAAAGAAGGGGGTATTGATAAAGTTGTTCTACGTCGCTCCTACTGACTTCTAAAACCAAACTCAAAGTACGTGGAGCAATGATAGTGGGTATGCAGAAATGCTGAATTTTATGGATGTGTGGCTAACTTCGTGGATGTAAAAGTTGTTGCATTTGATTTTTGTTAGCTGTAATCCCCCAAATAATATGCTATTTTGTTGACAAGGCTGAAAGTGTAGAACAAGAAATTAAAAATCTTGTCTATATAAACTTGGCTAAATTGCATGAAAAGAGATATAAAAAAAAATATCTTCATTTTTTTCCTCATCTAATATAATCACAATCTACCTTTTTTTAAAAGCTTTGATTGGGATCTTTATCATAATTCTTATTTAATAGGGAGACATCCAACAATTTGGACAAATCCTGAATGTTTTCAACCAGAGCGTTTTGAAGGTTCTTCTGTTGACTTCAAAGGGAACAACTTTGAATTGCTTCCATTTAGTTAAGGAAGGAGAGTGTGTCCAGGGATTTCATTTGCTATTACAAGTATTGAACTTGCAATTTCTCAATTGTTGTATCATTTCGACTGGAAACTTACAGGTGGGATCAAATTGGAAGACCTTGATAGGGCTGAGAACTTTGCAATGACGGCTAGAAAAAGATGAGAATGATCTAATCTCACTACGCAAAACATCAATGAAATAATTTTGATGACTCTCTTCAATTAGAGAAATGGTGTAGTGCACTTATTTGAACGAATTATAAGCATTGAATCACAACTAGACACACAAGACTGTAATAAAGAAAAATATAACCAGTGAATTTCTAAATTTTGGAGCTTGAGGTTGATAATACTGGCTTTGAGAGAGTGCTCAAGGCCTAACTAAACCTAAAGCAATACTCCATTTTTATTATTAGCAGGCCCCTATTTTTGTATTTAGTACAAATTAGAATCATTTATTGATAATTTACCTAATTTTGTATTTGATTTTATACATGTACATGCTATTATCACTTACGATCAAAATTTATTTTATTACTATGTTTTTTTATCAACTATCAATTAGAAGTATTATTGGCTCAACAAGAATTCTAACAAATATAAAGTTATCTACTTATTAAAATAATAGATTTGTTTTTCTTTCAATAAGTGATTATTGATTATTATAAAATGCTATTATTTCAAGGGTAGCGTTAGCAATTTTTTGTTTATCTTTTAAAATTAAGGAAAGTCTGTCATATTTTAAAATTAGGGGTATTCTCATAAATCTCCTTTAAAATTTAGTGAAATCACACATAAATACAAGTTTATTTTTTAAAAAAAATTAACAAAAAGTATCCCTCAACATTTAACCGTTGGTTAATTAATTAAAATGACTAAAATAACATTATTTATCTATATTTAATAAATATGAATATTTTTCACAGAACTCCCCTAAAATTTAAAAAAAATCACACATAAAGTGTTTTGAAAGCCATTTTATATGTGATAAAATAAGCAAGTCTTTTTTTTTTTTTTTTCTAATTTTGACATCCAATTTTTATTTAATTTGATAAATATATATAAATTAGGTGTTAATTTTGAATAGTTGTAATATATGACAATTGCTCATTTTCAGGTACTAAAATTTTTATATGATTTGATAAACATATATGTAAATTAATTTTGACAGGTAATAAAATCTTCAAGCATTACCACCACCTACCTCTAACGTACTTTTTTGCTCCAAGATATGAGCTAGGTAGGTCAAAAGGTACTGCTATATGCAAGCAATATCAAAAGAAGCTCTTTAAATCCTGCAAAATAAACTCTCAAAGCACAGCTATCAAATGTGCACCCGTCGTTAATGCATCACTTCAGTCTTTCCCATTTAAGAATTCACAATGCCATGATCCTCAATATAAAACACAACAAATACTCATTGTCTTGTATAACAGGAACGTACTCCCCAAAACTATGGAGTCTACAATCCCTGTTGCTTTTCATAAAATTTTAAGTTTAATCATTTTATCCGGTGTGTAGGAGAAAATCCATCATATCCAAGTTGTCCTATTGCTTTTCTTTGTTTTCACTCTTAATTCTGGAACTTAACCTTAATTTAGGATCGAGTAGTTTAAATAAAATTTGTTGGCATGGTACGGCTGTACAAAAGGAGATGGGCAAGTACTTGTTGAGAAGCAGCAATAATGGGAGCACCAGCAGGGATGTGGGGTTATTGAAAGCGAGCTCAGAGATCAGCACGAGGCAAACGACGTCGTCTGATTTTGTCTTACAGCGGGGGAATCGGAAGTGGCTCAGGTGCATAAAAGTTCAGGTCAAAGACGACTCGGTTGCCCCGGCACATCGGACCACAGGAGTAAAGACATAATAGTAATTTATCAATTATTTAAGAACATAAAAGTAATGGACTAGTTAATGGCATTGCTGACAAACGGTTGCCGGAAACTGAAAGTGACTGGTTGATTATGTAGTATTTGATGTCACAGAGTCGATTGGTGCTGTTACTGACTGCAATGCCACGCGCGACACGAGGAATCGTAATGAATCACATCGACCGCTTTGATGGAGATGGGTGACGGGTTGTGACTAGCTACACCTCAGGCATCGATTGAAGGCTATAGTGTTGTTACATCGACAAAAAGTAAATGGCTGAATATAGCTACACCACAGTGGTAATACATTATCACTGTGGCTCTAGAGACTATTCTAATTAAAACTCACAAACTTAAATTGAACTTGCTTTTAATAAATTTTCTCAAAAGTAGGGAAATTATATTTCACAAAATAATTCAAAGTATATTACAATTCTTTGTTTGAGATATATTTTTTATATATAAAAATTTGATTGATTCTATTATGTTATGAAAGATATAATTGTGATTTTCAATATATATATATATATATATACATATACATGCAAATGTAATCAAAGACTTTGCATTTTTAGAAGTACAAGGAAAAAACTTTAAATAACAAGATTTTTTTTAATAATAAATATAAAAGACAACCTAATTATGATTTTAAGGTTTAAAAACAATTAGGTGAAGTATGTTTAAAATTGTAGTACTTTTGTTTAATTTTGAAAACACAATAATTAATATATTTTATTTAGTGGAGATCCTCTATCTTTTCGTATTTTTGTTGTTAGCTTGCACTTGATTTTGAAAATAAAACGAAAAAATTGAAAATAAAACGAAAAAAAATATTTAATAAACATTAACTTTTAATGAAATTAACTCATTTTTTTTATTAATATTTAACATTTAATACTTTAATTTCAAACATATTCTCAATGTCACGTTACTTTAATTTCGAGTATATGCTTAATCACTTATGAATCATCAGCTAGTACAAACCAATAGCAATCCCTTGCAAATAAATTTCTCCTCTTTGCCATTTACAAGAAATTTATTTTTTAAGATACTCAACTATGTTATTATTATAGGAATTGGTTTATATATCTTAATGAGCTTTTTTTTTTTTAAAAAAAAAAAAAGAAAAATTGGGAACTGACTACAATTTATTAATGTATTGGTACTTATTTTTTAAGTTTTATACTAAATGTTTTAACTTTAGTATTAGAAGTTTTTAAATTTTTAAGTTACTAAATTTGCATTAAAATTTTAAGTGTTGTATTAGACATTTTAACTTTTATGCAAAATGTTTTAAGTTTTACATCAAAAAAAAAAAAAATGGATGTAACAAGAGAAATTTTCATAAATGACCCAAATTTTGATCCACCTCAAAATCCTCTCTTTTTTTTGTAATCAAACAAGTACTGTACGGACAACTTTGCCCTCCTAATTAATTATATATATCGTCCCTTTAGCTTCAAATAAAAGAAGTTTTCAAGTGGGCCAAATAATTAAAAAAATAAAATTCTTCTTTAAAACATGTGTCAATCATCATAAAAGACTTCGCCTCGTTATGTTGGATGTATCGTTAATACATGAAAATTTTCATATAATTCATATTTTTGAATTTAAATTGGATCAAATTTGTCCCTACATCTTATTATATATATATATATATATATATATATATATAAATGGAGAGATCTAAACTGGCATGTTTGTTTTTAAGAAAGGAAATGAACAAAAAATTGATAGAGAAAAAGAAAGAAGATGAGAGAAGAAAAGAATGGGTTTTTCATTATTTAATTGCACCATAGAATTATCAATGGAAATGAATTTATTATTTTTTACTTAGATAAAATATTTTTTACTTTTAAATTTATTGATATTTATTAATAAATTATTTTTTAGTTTTATTTTTAAATTTTAATTGTATTTCATTGAAAATAATTATTATAATAAATATTTAATAAATATATTTTTATTAATATTATTAAATATAAATATATATTATATTAATTAATTATTTAATAAATATATTTTTTAAATATTCTTAAATATAAATACACGTTATATTAATTAATTATATTTTTTTGGACAAAAATATTTATTTTTATTAAATTATATATTAGCAATTGTATTTTATTTATTTATTTTTAATATAAAATATTAATATATTATTTATTAACTAATTATTTATTCATTAAAAATATACAATGTTAATTTATTATTTATTACCTACTTTTTAAATATACATAATAAACAACAAGTGATTAAAAAATTAATAAAAAAATTAAACAATTTTTTATTTTATTTATTTATTTATTTATTATGTTAATATATTATTTATTACGTACTTTTTTAAATATACATAATATACAACAAGTGATGAAATTAAATTTATTTACAATAAAATTTATATATAAAATTATAAATAAAAAAATAAAAGATTGATTTCTAGCAAGGACTTGCAATCAAAATCTTTATTTTTTTTT
>JAXCLQ010025013.1:0-29730 GCA_035584115.1 Cedrela odorata
ATACGAAATAATGGAATGGAGTGAATATAGTCATAGAAGTATTTTAGGGATGCATGAAGTGTCGAGTTTGGCAAATGTGGATGTCGTATAAATGTGTAACTTAAATAGATTGTGTGAATTTGATTTTAGGTACGCAACTTGATCTAGGAACATACCCTGGGAAAGCGAAAACAGAATAAGTAAATTGTGCATGCATTTTACTGTTTTTAAAATTATGCGATATTTGAATATGTTTTGATATTTGGATGAAAATTTGTGAATGTTCAATGCTTTGTACGCCAATATCGCATTTATGAAATAAATATAAAAAATAATGTTGATGTGTGATATTTATGAATGAAAATGCGTTTCTTTGTGGCTCAAGTCGTTAGTTAGTACTTATTGTGATCTAGCCAAATCTCATATCAAACACGAGACTTACGAGTTAATAAGAATTCTGTTTAACGCACACGGCGTATTTCTGTTATATGGAAATAAAAAATGTTTGCTATTTATAGAACATGTAATTACTTTCTGGATCTGGGTGACCATGAGTTTAGGTGATACTAACTGACTGAGCCGTACTGAAAATGTTTGTTATATGAATTAATTTTGTGTAATTGAAAATTTTAGAAATGTATTGATTTGTTTAAGCATTATTTTCTGTGCCACATCAACATGTGAAACTTGTATGATTTATTTACTGAAATTATATCTTGCTGTTTATTTTAAAATTTTTATTTTTTAGAGAATAGTGCATAGAAGTGACGAAGGACACTTTCAAGGTTGGTTAGGCGTAGATGAAATTTTTGGATACATGTAATTAATAGTGTAATTGAGCGACGAAAAGTTGTAATATGTATAATTTTGTATGTATAAGGATTCTTGTTAAATATAACTGTTTAGGACTTGTGTAATAATAGTATAGCATGGTATAGTTAATGTGAGAATGACTTTATATTTGAAATTATATATGGAAGGGGGTGTTACATAAAATATCTTTAGGATATCCAATAAATCAACCCATCTCTGATTTCACATTAAGTTTGTCAGATTTGACAAGCTTGACATAAGCTGAACAACATTAGATGCTCATATAATTGAGATTGGGTTTCTTTCCGCTCCATATCTCATACGGAGTCTTTTGGATTGATTTGGTTGGAACCTTATTGAGGATGTGTGCAGCGGATTGTAAAACATATCCCCATAAGTACAATGGTAAGTCCATAAAACTAACCGTTGATCGTATTATATTTAATAGGGTATGATTCATTCTTTCCGACATACCATTAAGCTGAGATGTATACGAAGGAGTCATCTGCGAAATGATTCTATTCTCTTTCACGAATTCTTGAAACTCAGTACTTAAGTACTCGTTTCCACGTTTCGATCACAGAGTCTTAATACTTTTTCCATCTGTTTCTCAACTTTATTCTTGAATTCTTTAAACTTTTCAAAGGATTCATATTTGTATTTCATCAAATACACATACCCATATCGAGACATATCATCGGTAAAGATAATAAAGTACGTAAAACCTTATTTAGCTGTAGTACTGAATGATCCACATACATCTGTATGTATGAGATCCAACAGCTTTTTTGACTTCTCACCTTTACTCTTAAAAGGAAACTTGGTCATTTTCCTTCGAAGACACAACTCACAGGTCGGATAGGGTTCCTAACCCAATAAGATCAATATCCCACTAGCTCAAAGTTAAGTGAGTTGTCTATCTCCGATATGACCCAATCTGTGATACCACAGATATTTAGGATTTGTGTCAACGAGAATTCTTTGATTAGTAAAGAAAGATAGTGAATAATTATTATTTAATTGAATGACATATACACTATTTGTATTTACAGCTTTGCCAACACATATCTTTCCAAAATGCAATAAACATTTATTTCTATTGAACTATACAGAATAACCATAATTACATAGTATAGATACAGAAATAATGTTTCTTATAGCAGAAGCAAAATACAAAATTCTATCTAATTTCAAAATGTGTCTAGATGAGAATCTCGACTTGCACAATTATATGGCCTCTACAGCAACTGTTGCTCCATTAGCCATCTGCAAGACAATCTCATCTCCTGTCAATGCAAAACTATTCCGCATTACCTGTAATGACACACAGAAATGAGATGTAGTAACTGAGTCAATAACCCGTGAATGAATATTAGAATTAACACTTAATTTATATTCAATCATAAAATTACTATTTATACTTGTCTTAGCCTTCAGAAGGCTATCAAGATGCAGAGGACAATTTCTCTTCTAATGTTCCTCCTTTTCGCAATGGAGACTCTTTCCTTTACTCTTGGATTTGGATTTCTTAGGAGGCAAAGCCTTCTTGGCTTTCTTTTTCTTAGGTCCAATCTTTGGACTTTGAGATGAGGCTGTGGTCATTTACCATTTCTAGTGAGCTGGCTATATAGACATCCTCATGTCCTTTACCTCTATTGTTCTGCTTAAAGTACTCTTGAAGTTTATTGTGCAATTTCAGAAGAATATGTTCAACCATGTTCAAGTTGTAATTAGTCATAAACTATTTATAACTAGGAGGGAGGGATTAAAGAGTCAAATTCACTTTGAGGCGATTGGTCATAACGACACCCCAAATATCTAACTGCCGATGATATTGATCATTTTTATGACATGATCATCAGGCGAGATCTCCTCCTTGAGCTTTATGCTAAAAAGGGTTGTACACATCTCATATTCTAACACACGAGAGTTTTCCCATATAACTCTTGTAAGGATCTAAGTATCTCATACGCAAATGTCATACTCTCGTGTTTTGTTTGTAGCTCCCTATTCATAAAAGCTAACATGTAAAGTCTCACTCTACAGTTGTTGGCATGCCATTTGTTAAAGGCATTCTGCTCCTTCTAGAGAGCATCCACCTCTAACGACATCGACATTTCTGCCTCCAAGATGTATCCCAAATTCTCAAACTCGAGAACTATTCTCAAGTTCCTCAACTAATCCTTTAGATTCGGTCCGTTAAGGACATAATTATCCATAATATTTAGGAAGACATTTGAAGACGACATTTTCGATCACAAAGAGAAAGAATTGAAAAAAGACACAGAAAGGCAGATTTTCAGTGTATTTAATCACAAAAGAAAATGAATTCAATAATTAAATACATTAATATTTAGCATGATCACATTAACTCTCACTATCTAATTTAAATCTCATACTTCCTAACATATGACTTAAAAGTTTTGTTAAATTTTAGAAATTAGTGAGGAATTGAATTCTCATCTACATCAATTGACCTCACACAATAGAAATCTTGATCAATTAACTTGAAGGAGTAAAGAACTCTTTTTTTTTTCTATATAATATACAGGGCTCGACTCTCCTTTAACCTAGTTTTAGATACTTCACACAGTAGAAATCTTGGTATTCTACACTAGTCATATCCAAACTATTATGCCTTTTCAAATAATATTCTCATCACAATCTCACATAATAAATAAATTCTTGGTCGAAACTTGAATACCACTGAGAATTAGATAAGCTCAATTCAATTTCACAAACCCTATATCCCTCACACAATAGAAATCTTAGAACAAGAAATTTATGTCAAAGAATCATTAGCTATCTCACAATGGGAGGCAAGGATAAGACAATTAATTAGAGATTTAAATAAGCTCTTATTCACATCACATGCGCGTACTCTCAAAACATAGAAAGTTTTCATAAAAAAATTCTTTTAGGGTTATGTACTTACACCGATAATTATCCATCTCATGAACGATTCTCATCCTTTATATATATCTATAAGCGCATATCACATATACACTTATACACAAGCATAACTGGTATTTTCTTAGCAAGTCACCCGAATGATACTATTTACTTTACTTGTCACACAAGTAACATATGCTTGCATAATATACTCCACTTGTCACACAAGTGAGCTATTATCTTTTTTAAGTGAGATTAATATTTTAATAAATAGTAATTTACTATTTATCATATCTTACGAGATTACTCACAAGTAATCTCAACGCTTGTTCGGTTCGAATAATTGTTTCGCAAATAATCACCCTAAAGCTTAACTAGTCACCCTAAAGCTTAACTAGTCACATACATGGACATTTATGATTCGATTTCGACAACTTATCACATAAGTCATCGAATTGCATGTTTGGTTTGCATTAGTATTCTAAATAATAATATCGTTAATTATTCGACTTGTATTACTAGACTCTAGTAATTGAATTGCTTCGCTCGACTAAAATTACTTGTCGTACAAGTAACGACATTGCTTGAAAATTTTGTTTAACATGAAAAATAAGTTAAGCAAATCATTTTAGGCTAACTTGTAAAGATTGCTTAACTTGAAAATTAAGTTTATTATTCAATCATTACATTATTACCATTACTTGAAAAATAAGTTAAACTTATATAATCTGGCTAACTTGTAAAAATAGGTTAACTTAAAAAATAAGCAAACCTAATCATTTTTTTCATTCATTTTAACTTTTTTAAAATATGCATTTATGATGTCATTATTACATCACATGCATAATGCCATCATTAATGCATTTTATCATACATACATGCATACATACACATCATATTATGATTTTATACATTAATCGCATTAATATACAATCAATTAACATGTTTAATATTTAAACACATATTGATTAACATAAAATCACATAATCCATGCATTATTTCTTGGTGTACCAAATTTATTGAGGTATTTTCACCATGCTTAATTCATGTCCATTATCATGAAATCATCATCCATGGATTCCACATCATCACATGATACTTCTAATCACATTAGAATAAAATATGATAACTATTTATCATCTTCTCCACCATGAACACAAAATCAAGCATGGAAACCCTAATCCACCAAAGCCAAACCATACTCCAATTATCAATCCATGTCTCCATAATTCAATCAACCATAAATTCTTGCAAATTCATCATCATATGATTCATTTAAACACATGAAATTAAAGAGAAAACAAAATTTCTCACAAAATCTCATTATGGCCAAATTTTCATTTCTGGTGCTAACATGGATTTTAAGCATTCATCAAGCAATCAAAAGCATAATCAAAGCCTTAATCATGCTCTGATACCATTTAAAAGATTTGATTCAGTGATTAGCATACAATTTAGGGTTTAATCAAATTAAACATGTAATTAAGGTTTCATTTCACCAATTAAACAAAGTTAAAGTTTAATCACCAACCATTGATGATGTGTGATGAAGATAAACCTCTCAAATGTTAGGTCTCTTAGACAATCAAACCCTTGAGCTTTGAATCCTTACTTGGCCGAAAATAGAGAGAGAGAGAGAGAGCTTGCTTTCATTTTTCAATTTCTTTAGAAAATATCATTTCATACCTCCCAAAACTACAAAATGGCCCATTTATATATTTTTTTCTCATTTACTTAAATATATTCATCATCTTAATGAAAGACAAATTCCCCTAAAGTTTGTCCAACAAGCTTTGTAATAGTAAAAAGCAAAATGACAAGTTTCACTCATTAAACAATTTAATATCAAACTTGTTATAAAGCTAGTCAAACCAATTTTGTCCAACTTTATTTAATTTTATTTATATTATTTAATATTAATAGAATAATGTAATTTATATTAAATTATATTTGGATCATTTATTTAAGCTATTGAATCTGTTAAATTATTTAACGTGTAAATTGTTTACACCTTTCAGTCAAATATTATCTTTGAGAGTGCTAACTCTCTTATGGATAATATTTATTCTATTTATTAGTAAGAATAAGCTTAATTTATTAATTATGACCTTTCTGGCTCATTATAGTGTTAGTTATGTTGGCCTAGTTGGCAACACCCAAGAGAGGGTGAATTGGGTTTTTAAAACTTTATAATCTTGAATTGGATGCAATGCAGTACAATAAATAAAATAGTAGTAGAGAAAGAAAGACAAACACAGTTTATAGTAGTTCGAAAAAACTTAGCCTAAGTCCACTCTCTCATATAAGGATCACCACCATCGAGGTTCTACTATCTCTTTATTTTAGATAGGTCAAATGAAATCCAATACAACTCGTTCTGAGGTAAAGGGCAATCGTACACTTACTTTCTCACTGGTGAAGAGTAATCCACAACAATCTTCTTTATTTTGGGTGACGATGTGCCCAATACACTATCAAAAATATATTTAAATTTTTAGCTCTCACACTAGAGTAGATATACCAATATGCTCTTAACAGGAAAAATTCTCTCACAATAAAAATTTAAAATTTTACAGTAAAGAGAGAAAGTCACTGTTTTTGTAAAGAATATTCTTTTTGAATGTTTTTGATTTGATCACAATAATAGCTCTATTTTCTCCTTCATTTTTATTCTTCTATTTATATTCATTTTCTTTTATGAAGATCCTTGTGTCTTACGACTTAATTTTGCATACTTAATGCCTGCCATAAATGCTACAGAAGTTACTATTGAGCTTAAATTTCAAAAGAAGTATCGATTTCTTTATGCAAAAATTGAATCTAAGTCTCGAGCATCAATCCGTTTGTCTTTACATATTGATCTGGTTCACTTTTTAAATAATTTCTAACTCTTTAGAATTGCAACGTATCGATCTCCTGATTTGAGGTATTGATCTGGTTTGCTCCGTAAATATTTTGCAACTCTCTAGACAGGATATGTATTAATCTCCTTGAACTTCGGTATCAATCTGGTATACTTAGTAAACATTTTGCAACTCTTTGGATAAGGCATGTATCGATCTCTTTGAACTTAGGTATTGATCTAGTCTACCTTATAATTATTTTGTAACTTTCTAGATAAGACATGTATCGATCTCTTTAAACTTAGGTATCAATCTGCTTCATAAGTGTCAGTCTTTTCTTTAATGGTATCGATCCTTTATCTTGATGTATCGATCCTTTTACTTTTGCATATCGATCTTGTTGAGCTTTTAAGACACTTTCACACAAGTTTGTTAAGGATTAATTATAAGCATATTTGTACATTAGTTCCTTGATTCTACAACAAGTTTTAGATCATTTTATCATCATGTATTAGCTTGACATTTACGATAATACTTAATCATCATTGAAAATAAATAAATATTTTCAAATCATCAATATGATATTATCAGTCTCCTCCTTTTTTGATGATGACAAAAAAACTAAATATGTCTTAAGGATGTTTAAAATCAATTGAAGTATAAAATTTTCCTTCAGATTAATTGATTTTATTTAAAATGTTAATTTTCATTTTTTCTCCCCCTTAATGATGCTCAAGTTAAAATTTCTCCCCATTTTTTATTTTCTCCCCTTTAACTCTTTAAGGTTTGTTGCATGCTCAAGCTAAACTTTAATCAATTAAGGTTTCTCCCCCTTTTTGTCAGTAATCAAAACAGGAAAAAAATGGCAGATATATACACAAATAGAGGAGAAATTAAATCAAGAGATATCAATAGCATCGAAGTTCATATTTCATGGCATTACACGATAAGTTAATAACATCACAAGTGAAAAAATAGACATGCCATCAAGACAATCACTAGAGGAATAGTTTACAGGGTTCCAAAGACATGGTCATCTAAACTATCACTATCGACATCTAAGTCAACATGACGAGAAGTGCTAGGCTGGGAGGCGTGTTGAGGAGATCGTTGTAACACTCAAAATTTTTGTAGAACTCATAACCTTGATATTATCTAAGTACATTAGAATTTACATTCATAATATGTTTATGACATAATATTATGAATGTAAGAGAAATTAACCGAGTTTACGCATGTTTAGTTGACATGGAAACGACGTAGTATATAATATATCTATTTGAATGGTTATTACCATTACTATGATTTTAAATATATTTTATAGAGTATTAAGTGTTAAAATTTTAAGAAATGTTATAAAGTAAATTTATAAGGGTATTTTTGTAAACTTGAAAAATGTAGTAGTCATGAAAGTGGAATTGGAATTTCATTGTCAACAAGGTTATTTTTGGAATTTTAATTTATGGATAAAAATAAAATAAAATAATATAATATAATATATATATATATATAATTAAGTGGGCTATGCATTATATATATATATATAATTTAGGCCCAATTTAATTAGTTAGGCCTAAGACCAAGATTAAATATATATGTCTAATAAAATAAGCCCAAGCCCAAGTACAAGCTTAATATATATATATATATATATATGATAAAAGAAAATAAATAAATGAATAAAGTATTATATTTTGCCAAAATTCTCTACACAATCCTAACCATCCATTTGTTTTAATTTAAGCTATCCACTTGGCACAATTTTAAGCATCTTTTAAAAGTCGGATAAGGATAAATAGAAAAGCTACGTTAATAGAAAATTTGGTGGCAAAAGGAGGGTCATTTGATTGATTAAATTAATCCAAACCATCCATGTGTTTTAAGTAATTGAATTAATTAATATTTAGTATTAGTTAGTGAAAAATTGGGTGGCAAAATGAGGGCCCTTGGATTAGTTAAATTCATCCAAGCCATCCAAGTGTTTTTAAGTGATTAAATTAATCAAATAAGTAATATTTTCAAATTGGAAAAGGAATGAAGTAAAATACGTACAAGAGAAAAGAGTGAAGGAAGAAGAAAAGAAAGAAAGAAAGGAAAAGAAGAAAAAGAAGAAGAAGAAAAAAATGAAAAAGGGAAATTTTGGTAAGTTTAAATCTTTCCCATTTAAAATTTTATTATTAGGTCTTAGAATAATAGTTGACTTTATATTTTCATGTGACATTAGAAAATTTGAAATGAATATTGTTACTATTATGTTGTTATGATAGTGCAAATTGGTGGGAGTTTTATTGTTATGTTGTTGTAATGGTATGAATTGTTGAAAAAATAAAATTGGTGGAAATTAGAATATGTGTATGTCATGGAATTGTAGTAGGAATTAAATATGAGCAAATTCATGTTTTAATGCCTAATTGTAGTAAGAAATTGGATATGGACAAATTAATATTATTAATGCTAAATTGTAGTATGAAATTATAGAGGGATAAAATTAATATTATTAATGTTAAATTAAAGTTTAGAAATTAAAAATGGTATTGTTTTAAGGTTATATGGTATTTTAAATAAGTAGAATTGGTCATTGTTGTAATTGTTGTTAACATGCGTATGTCAGGTTTATAACAATGGTGTAAATTGGTGAAGAAGGAAAGAATGGAAGAAAATGTTTATATCATATATATATATGCACATATACATATTGTTAAATTGGGATGATAAATTGTTATTTATGGATTGGGAATGGTAAAGAAGGAAATAATGGAAGAAAATGTTTATATTATATATATATATATATATATATGTACATATACATATTGTTAAATTGGGATGATAAATTGTTATTTATGAATTTGGAATGGTGACTTGTTGAAGTAGAATTAAATCTTGGCAATTTCGGTAGGCCAAGTTTGTTTGTAAAATAATTGGGAGTATTCGAAATTGATAATGCGAGTGTTGTCGAAAAATGAATTGGCAGAAAACAGCAACATTTGATGAATTCAAAAATTTTCTGCCAAATGTGTGTTTTTCTAAAAGTTATATATGTATAAGTATAGATATGTATGAAATGATAGAATAGAGTAAATATGGTAATAAGTCTATTTTAGGAAATTTATAAAGTGTTGTGTTTGGAAAGTGGATGTCGTAGGAATATGGCAGCGAGAATTAGCCCGTAACTAAAATAGATTGTGTTAATTTTAGGTACACACCATTGATTAAGAATATACTCGAGGAAAGTGGGAACGGAAATAAGTAGATCATGCATGCATTTTAATGTTTTGAAACTGTACGATATTTGATGTTTTGATGAAAAATGTGATTTTAACGTTTTATATGCCAATGTGATTTTATGAAATGATTATTGAAAAGAATTGTAAATTTAAATGTTGTATGCCAATACCACATTTATGAATAAAAATGATTTTATGGCTCTAGTCGTTAGTTAATGTTTATTCTGACTTTGTCGAGTCGCTTGTCAAAGTGGGACTTGCATGCTATTTAGAATTCTGTTTAACATGCTATGCACGTTTCTATTATATTCAAAATGAAAAGAATGTCTGCTTTAAGTGGAATACGTGATCACGTTCTGAATCCAAATCACCGTAGGTGCAGGTAACACTAACTAACTAAGTCATTTTGAAAATGTTTGTATTATAAATTGGTTTCTGTGTAATCAAAAAGTTTGAAAATGTATTGATCTGTTTGAGCATTTATATTCTATACCACATCGACATATGCAAACTTGCATGGTTTACTTACTGAGATTATATCTCACCCTTTATTGTAAAATTTTTATTTTTCAAGGAATAGTACATAAAAGTGACAAAGAATGCAAGCAAGGGTTACTAAGCGTATATGAAATTTTTGGATATATATAATCAATAGATTAGCTAAGTGACAAGGAGCATAATATATATAGACTTATATATATAAGAACTTTTGTTAATTGTAAATATTTAGGACTTGTGTAATAATAGTATAGCATTATATAATGAAAGGTGAGAATGACTTTGTATTTGTAACTATGTATAGAAGTGGGTGTTATAATCGTGGTCTAAAAAAGGAAGTTATAGGTCCTCGATATGCAGGTGAGGGGTGCTTAGGTGGCTGCTCTTACTAAACTTTGCATGAACTGACAACTTTCATTACAAAACTCAAGTCCAAGTTGCCCAAGCTAGATTATGCTTTCTCCACCCCAAGTAAGGTGCTCCTCAATTTTGTGCATCTTTGTGATGACCACGGTCTCAATGCTGGTGAGGCATTCATCAAAATTAGTTATGGTGGTCTGCTCTCTTTCTTCCATGCCTGTCATCTATGCTTGCATGTTCTCCAAGTGAGACAGTAGTGTAGAAGAGGAAACGAATTGTAATTCAGACAACGTTGGAGCTGAAGTAGGAACTAATGAGGTTACTTCAAGTGTATGTTGAGGTGCAAGTAACTCATTTCTGGTGTAGCATCATCTTATGATTGCTCCTACGTCATTTGTTGCCCGCGATTGTGTAAGTACTTGTACCGGGCTTCAAGTATCCATCCTCTATCAGTGTTTTGCTTAAATGCATATGGCGAAGTGTTGTTTCCGACAACAGAGCGGTAGCTGGCGGCTCAATGGTATTTGTCTCAGCGTAGATCCATGATGGACTCTTCCAAATGATTGCTGAAACCACATATCCGTGGTGAAGATGGCCAGCTTTAGATATTGTGTTTTTCACTATCGAGTTAAGAATCCAAAATATCAGATCAGGTCTTTTGCCCTTTATGATGCTCTGTATCCACCACATGTCTCCATATGTCATTTCTGAATAGCCTCCAGAACACACATTAAGGTTATATGAAACAATTAGGTGAAGGATTCTCTCATGGATGCCTAAATGAATTGGTTTGTTGTCCACCTTTGTCAAATTCAGATTTTTAAAAATTACCTTGTAAGCTTCAAGAGGTTGAAATGCATTTGCTAGATATGAAATGCCCCCTTCGGATACGTGAGTGATGTGGGACAGAACATCAGCATTGACCTGAAACGAGTGTTCATGAATGTTGCTAGTAAACTCAACCATTTGTGCTCTTCCTGTGTGAGGGTCTTTAGCATCCACATTTAAGTAAAAGATTTTGACCAGGCTATCAAAGCATTTTCCTAGAAAGCTATAATAGTCAATCTATTTAAACTCTTCAAAGGTTTGGAGAAAAGGAAATTGGATTAAGATTAGTAGGTTGAAGTCTAGAACACATCCAGGAGCTACTTTTCTATTCAAAAAGAAATAGAGGTAATGATCCTCTGCCTCACAGTTCTAAAAATTAGGGTTTGAGGGAGATGACTCAGGTGCCCTAGGTCTCTTTTTGTGTCTCATTTTGGGATTCTTGGTCAGTTCTTAAAGAAAATTGAGAGATTGAGACAATCTAAAATCTGAAAGTTTTGATGACAAATGAGCTAGGGTTTTCAGAGAGGATTTTGAGTGGATGAGATATCGATACATGTAGATTTAAATGTCTTTTAAACGTGAAATCGCATAAAAGGATTGATATATTTAAAGAATATATCGATCTTTTCTTAGATCTAAAAGATATATCGATCTCGTTTGAAGAGGTTTCGATACTTGTTGCCTTTTTAGGTACGAGTATCAATACATGTAGATGAGAGTATGAACAAATTCATATTTGAAAATGTCTTTTGATGTGCATTTAATTTTGGCAGCTGATAATAAGTCTTTCAAAATTTTTGAGTTACACGTGGCTGCTAATTGAGAATGTATCGATACGTACTGGAATGGAATTCCAATATCATACATTTTAAAATTGTTTCGATTTCAAATCAGCAGCGTGTATGAATATCAATACAATTTCAGTGGTGTATCAATCAGTTATAGGGATATCGATACTTTGTGACTAACATATCGATATGACTTCATCTAAAAACGATATTTAGCCAGCCTTACACACATATAAACAAACTCAAACAAGATTCAACCAATTTTCATCATTCCTAATTCATTTCTAATTGCACAAAAATGATCCCTATCAAGTGGTTCAGTGACGATGTTAGCTAATTGAAGATTTATGTTTACATACTCTAAACAAACATATTCTTTATTAACATAATCTCTAATGAAATGGTAACGGATTTCTATGTGCTTGGTCTTAGAGTGATGAACAAGATTCTTGGTTAAGCTTATGGCACTTTTGTTATCACATAGAATTGGAATTTTACTGAGATCTAATCTATAATCTTACAATTGATGTTTAATCCATAAAAGTTGTGCGCAACAATTACCCACAGATATGTATTCGACTTTGGTAGTAGAAAATGCAACCGTGTTTTGTTTCTTTCTAAACCAAGATATTAACACATTTTCTAGGAAGTAACAATTACCACTTGTACTTTTTCTATCTACTTTGCATCATCTATAGTCTACATCTGAATAGCCTTTCAAACTAAACTCAACATCCTTTAAATAGAATAATCCTAGGTTAGGAGTGACTCTTAAGTACCTAAAAATTCGTTTTAGCACTACAAGGTATGATTCCTTGGGATTAAATTGAAATCTAACATATACACACACTCCATAAAGAATGTCTAGTCTAGAGGCGGTTAAATAAAGTAGTGATCCTATCATGCCTCTATATAATTTTTATCTATATTCTTTCCTATTTCATCCTTATCTAATAAAGTAGAAGTGTTCATAGGAGTTTGAATGGATTTACCCTCTATCATGTCAAATTTTCTTAGCAATTCTTTGGTATATTTTGATTGAGAGATGTAAATTCCATCATTTGTTTGTTTAATTTGAAGTCCAAGAAAGAAGTCTAATTCTCCCATCATGCTCATTTCTAATTCACTTTTCATAAGATTTGAAAATTCAATACACAATGACTCATTTGTGCTTCCAAAAATAATATCATCAACATATATTTGCACTAACAAAATATCATCATCTTTAGTTTTAATAAAAAGTGTAGTATCAATACTTCCCCTCACAAAGTTATGTTTTAGCAAAAATTCATTAAATTTTTCATACCAAGCTTTAGGTGCTTGTTTTAAACCATAAAGTACCTTAGTGAATTTATAGACATAATTTGGAAATTTATAGTTATCAAAACTGGGAGGTTACTTTACATAAACTTCTTTATTTATAAATCCATTTAAAAATGCACTTTTGACATCCATTTGATAGAGTTTGAAATCTTTATAACAGGCAAATGCTAAAAACACTCTAATAGCTTCTAATCTTGTTAGGGAAGCATATGTTTCATCACAGTTTATTCCTTCTTCTTAACTATATCCTTGTGCCACTAGTTTAGCATTATTTCGATAGATATTCCCATTTTCATCAAGTTTGTTTCTAAATACCCATTTGATAACTATAGTTGGATAGTCATTTGGTTTAGGTACTAGGATCCAAACTTCATTTCTTTGAATTGTTTAATTCCTTTTGCATAACAATTATCAAATTTTCATCATTTAGGGCTTCTTCAACTTGTTTTGGCTCGATTTGTGAGATAAATGTTAGGTTTTGAACTTCATCTAAAATTTCATCTATTTCTCTTGTTCTTCTTCTTATTTTAATTCCTTGAGAGGAATCTCCTATTATAAGTTCTTTTGGATGACTAGAAATATATTTCAATGCTTTATGAAGTTCTTTAATGATTTGTTCTTCGGGATCTCCTATTATGAGTTCTTTTGGATGACTTGAAATATATTTCCATGCTTTAAAAAGTTCTTTAATGATTTGGTCTTCTTCTTTTACAATTTCACTTTCCTTTTCTAAAGGTTTATCATTCAAGTTTAAATTCTCTAAGTTTTCAATGACTTCTAAAACTTTCTCCTTTTCTTTAGCAATCAATTAAGCCAAGTTGGAATCAAATTCATCAAAGGTTATTTGCACACTTTCTTCCATGACTTGAGTTCTCCTATTGAAAATTCTATAGGCTTTACTTTTGAATGAGTAGCTTAGAAATATTCCCAAATCACATTTTGGCTCAAATTTTTCAAGATTGTTCTTGGTGTTAAGGATATAACAATTGCATCCAAATACCTTAAAGTATTTAATCTTAGGTTTCATTTGAAAGATTAGCTCATATTAAGTCTTGTTCAATATTTTTCTAATTAGAGTTCTGTTCATTATGTGACAAGCGGTGTTAATAGCCTCAGCTCAAAATTTTTGGGTAGGTTATATTCACTTAACATTGTTTTACCCATTTCTTGAAAGGTTCTATTCTTTCTTTCGACAACTCCATTTTGTTAAGGGGTTCTAGGTGCAGAAAAGTTGTGAGAATATCCATTCTCATTGCAAAGGTTTTTAAATTCTTTGTTTACAAATTCCCCACCTTAATCACTTTTAATCTTCACAATTTTAAAGCCTATTTCATTTTCAATCTGTATTACTTTTGCTATCCAAGAAGAATACCCATGTGAATCTTGAATAATCATCTACAATTACATATGCATAAAGTTTTCTTCCTAAGGATGTAACTCTATTTGGTCTGAAAAGATCCATATGTAATAGTTCTAGAGGTCTTGTTATGAAAACCAAGTTTTTGGATTTGAATAATATATTAACTTATTTTCCTAGTTGACAAGGACTACATATTTTGTCTTTTGTGAATTTTAGATTGGGGAGATCTTCCAACAAGCCTTGTTTAATAAGTTTTCGTAAAAGATCCATACGGTAATGTCCCAATCTTCTATGCCACATCTAAGAATCATCACAAAGAGCTTGCAAGCAAATGTCATTCATTTCATTTAGTTTTTCTAGTTCTATGATATACACATCATTATTCTTAGGTGCGTAGAATAACTTATATGCATGCTCATCTAATACTTCACATCCATTCTTAAGAAACACAATTTTATATCCATAATCACACAATTGACTAATACTAAGCAAGTTATACTTAAGACCTTTCACAAAAAAACATCTTTAATTGAAATTGAGTTTATGTCAATGATACAAATACCTTTCACCTTGCCTCGACTATTGTCTCCAAAAATTACATCTTTTCATTCTTCTTTCTTTAGATGAAGAAATAGCTTCTTGTTTCCAGTCATGTGTCTTAAGCAACTGTTATTAAGGAACCACATCTTTTTGTATTTGTTGCAATTCACATACGGTGCCTATAAAAGAGACAAGTTTATTTTAGTACCAAAGTGACTTTGGTTCTATAAGCATTAGTTATACCCTTGAAAGTCTTGACCATCTTAGCATGCATAATCTCCTTAAGTTGTGTTTCTTTAGGCACCCACACCATTTTAAATTTATTATACTTATTTTTCTTATGTAGACATGTATTGCTATAATGACCTTTCTTATTGCAATAATGACAAGTAATGGATGATGTTACTTGTTGTTTAGATTTTACAAAATAGTTAAAATAGGTCTTTTGTTTGATTCTTTGTTTATAGCCAAGTCTGGCTCTATCAAATACTAGCATTTGATTACCTAAGAGTTTATCTAAAGTTTCCTTTCTTGGTGTAAATTTTACTAACAAATTTTTAAGGGTAATTATTCCATCTTTCAAGTTTTTGTTTTCATTTTTCAATGTGTTACACTTCTTAATCATGTTAGAATTATTTTTATGCTCAAGTTCACAAATTTTTTAATTTTAATGACTCATTTTCTTTTAGTGTTAAGGAATTCATTTTCTTTAATTCTTTATGTTTAACATATAATTTTTGAAAATCATCCATAAATTCTTCATATAAAACACATAAGTCACCTTCTAGTAAGTCATCATTATCACTACTTATGCATGTGTCATAGTAAAACGAATTTTGGTCAAGGGATATTACCTCCTCCTCTTGCTTTCCCATGAGACAGAAGTTGGCTCTTTCATTTTTCTAAGATGAAGTGTTATCTTCACTTGATGAATCATCCCATGTCACCTTTATTGTCTTCTTCTTCTTGTTGTCCTTCTTATTCTTTCTTAGTGGACATTCGGGTCTTGTATGTCCCGATTTCTTGCACTTATAGCAAATGATTTCTCATTCTTTTTCTTTTTCTTTTTCTTTTTCATTGCTTCTCTTGAATTTATCATTTCTTTGATAATCTCTTCTTTTCCAATTTCTTTCCTTGTTGAAGTACTTTTTGAATTTCTTGGCCATGAGGAGAAATTCTTCCTCCTTGGATTCTTCTTCACTTTCATCGTCTTCTTCTTCCTTTTTGGTGATCTTCAAGACTATGTTTCTCTTTCTTTTCTTTTTGTCTTCATCATCATTCCGTCTACCTTCCAACACATATGTCATGAGTGATCCAAGAAGTTCTTTAAGTGGCAATGTCCTTAGATCTTTTGCCTCTCTAATTGCAATCACTTTGGCTTCCCAACTTCTATGTAGACTTCTCAAGATCTTAGTGACAACATCTATATTTGAATAAGATCTACCAAGAGCTTTAAGCTCGTTAGTAATGTCAATAACTGAGTAAACATGTCGTTAATGCTTTCATGTGATTTCATTTTAAACAATTCATAGTCATGAACTAACATGCTTATTTTTTGAGTCTCTGACTCTACTAGTGCCCTCATATGTAACCTCAAGCATATTCCAAATTGATTTAGCAGTTTCACATCCTAAAATTCTATTAAATTTAGTTCTATCTAAAGCACAATAAAGTATTTTCATGACTTTCCTATTTATAGTGAATCTATTTCTTTCCTCAGGTGTTCATTCTCTCTTTGGTTTTAATTTTCTCTCTCTAGTTAGTACATCCTCTGTTGTGGGTGGAAAGTACTCATCTTCTATAATATTTAGGATTTCAAAGTTTAGAGTTGTCAAGAAGATTTGCATCCTCTTTTTCCAATAGGCATAATCAGTTCCATTGAATATTGGAGGCCTGTTTGTGAATTGTCACTCAACTACTTGTGTAAGGTTACTGCTAGATGCAATTTTGATCTACTTCTCAAGGTTGTTAATCCTATTTCACTGAGTTAGGTTCTGATACCACTTGTTAGCCCAGTTGGCAACACCCAAGAGGGGGGTGAATTGGGTTTTTAAAACTTTAGAATCTAGAAATGAATGCAATGCAGTGCAACAAATAAAACGGTGGTAGAAAGAGAAAGATAAACATAATTTATAGTGGTTTGACAAAGTTTGGCCTATGTCCACTTTCTCGGTTAAGGATCACCACCACCGAGGTTCTACTATCTTCTTGTTTTAGACGGGTCAAGTGAAACCCAATACAACTCTTTTTGAGATAAAAGACAATCGTACACTTACTTTCTCAAACTAAAGAGTAACCCATAACAATTTTCTTTATTCGGGGTGAAGATGTGTCCAATACACTATCAGAAATGTATTTAGATTTTTAGCTTTCACAATAGAGTAGATATATCAATATGCTCTCAGAAAGAAAAATTCTCTCACAATAAAATTGAAAATTTTATAATAGAGAGAGAAAGTCATTGTTTTTGTAGAGAATTTTCTTTTTGAATGTTTTTTATTTGATCCCAATAATAGCTCTGTATTCTCCTTCATTATTCTTCTTCTATTTATATTCATTCCTTTTGTGAAGATCCTTGTGTCTAACGGTTTAATTTTGCGTATATAAGGTCTGCCATAAATGCTACAAAAGTTACAATTGAGCTTAAATTTCAAAAGAAGTATCGATCCCTTATTGTTATGTATCGATCTTTTTATGCAAAAGTTGAATATAAGTCTCAAGTATCAATCCGTTTGTATTTACATATCGATCTGGTTCACTTTATAAATAATTTCTAACTCTTTAAAATTACAACGTATCGATCTCCTAAATTGAAGTATCGATCTGGTTTGCTCTGTAAATATTTTACAACTCTCTAGACATGATATGTATCGATCTCTTTGAACTCAGGTATCATCTACCTAGTAAATATTTTGCAACTCTCTGGACAAGGCATGTATCAATCTTTATGAACTCAGGTATCAATCTGATCTACCTTTTAAATATTTTGCAACTCTCTATACAAGGCATGTATCGATCTCTTTGAACTCAAGTATCGATCTGGTCTACCTTATAAATATTTTGCAACTATCTGGATAAAGCATGTATCGATATCTTTAAACTCAAGTATCGATCTAGTCTTCCTTGTAAATATTTTGCAACTCTCTAGATAAGGCATGTATCAATATCTTTGAACTCAGGTATCGATCTACTTCATGAGTGTTGGTCATCAATGATATCGAACTTTTATCTTAATGTATCGATCCCTTTGCTTTTGCATATCAATTCCATTGAGCTTTCAAGACACTTTCACACAAATTTATAAAGGATTGATTATAAGCATATTTGTACATTAGTTTCTTAATTCTACAACAAGTTTTAAATCATTTTATCATCATGTGTTAGCTTGACATTTATAATAATACTCAGTCATCATCGAAAATAAATAAATATATTCAAATCATCAATATGATATCATCAAGTCGTAAGTCAGAAACGAACTATTCGTTCCCATTTCAAACTTTTTGATATTCAACAACTATGATTAATATCTAGCAATATGCAGTAATCCCTAAACCACAATGAAGAAAATCTTCATCGAACTGTTTATTATAGATTATACGTACTATATGAGTGATATTCTTCTATTCATCTAATCCCGACTAAGTTAGGGCTCATAGAAGTCAAAACCTTAAACTCAATATCTTTTCAGATCATCGGTTACTATGCACTAAACTTGTCACTAAAAAACTCTTTTGTGTGACTAATATTGTTCTTTGACCAGGAGTTTTGTTTTTAGGCATTTACTGACATCCTACTAGGTACTCGAATTTAGATTGAGTCAACAAAAACTCAAGATCCTGTATCGAATCAATGGATTCCATCTTGACAATCACTCGCATCTCAACATAAACAACACAGAACCAAACTGGCTTATTGTGTAAGATGTGGTTAATCTTGCACTTATACACCATATGAACCATATGCATCCATATCAGATGTCGACTATGATGTCTCAAGTCAAAGGACTACTTCACACACTATTACAATAAAATGACGAATCATTAACCACATACATTTCATATGATTCATCATTGCTTTGGTCACATTCGAAAAATAGTTCTTTAACTGCTAATCCATACTAATGCCCTAATGGCATGACTATCATTGTCATCTATTCTAATATCATCTCATGATATTCACCAGAGGCATTCAGCATGCCCATTATATAATATCGATGCCGGGTCGATGCCACTCTTGTGAGGAACAGTTTAAATAATCAAATTATCTAGGCAATTCATATGCATACTCTATCCACTAGTTTGAAAAGACAGAGGAAGCAGCATATGAAAATAAACAAGAAACAATTTCATTAAAAATAAATATGTACAGTATATATTATAATATGTGATTCAATACAAAATACCCAAAACTGACAACACTAATGGTTTTAGAGCATACTACACTAGCGAAAGTGATATTATGAAATCATTTTATGATATGACTTTGAGAATTCTTGAGTTACTTTATTGCTAAAAATCATATGCACATGTGTAGCTATAAACCCAAGACCAAAGGGATGGCGATACGTAATGCCCCTGAATTCCCCTACCTCAGATGTCACATTCTTGAGAGCAGTGATAGTGACTTGGGGGACGGCGATACTTAACGTCCTTAGATACCAGAGTTGTACAAAGATGTATTTATGAGGACAACTATGCGTAACGCCTCTAAATATCAAAATTTTCAGAGATTTATGTGTTATGACTTGACAGTCCTGAAATTAGTTTTATCACAGCGAAAAAATTTAAATGTGATGTTAATTTCATTTTTATGACCATATAGTTTTCAAAGTGACTTTTATTACAATAAAGTTTGAACATGATGCTAATTTCAGCCTTGAATTGAATTTATTTGTAGAATAAGTTAATTTTCTGATATTGATGTTCCTTTATTATTTTTTTTATATATAAACATATCCACTCACTTGGTCTTCCAAGAATTACCCCCTTACTTTCTAGTTTTGCAGATTAGATATCTAAAGAGACGTTTCAATACAGGAGAGACACCGGTAAAAGAATGATACACACTGCAGTTGTAAACCCTATTATTTGAGCATAAGGGTAAAATAGTTATTTGTATGACATTTATTGCATACATGCATGAAAATGGTTAGTTGACACATTATTGAGGCTTTAGTGAATTTAAATTTTGTTCAATGATATGAATATGATAAGTTAAATGATATGAGTATAATTAATGTGATATAGTGATACAAAATTTTCATAAGTTGAATTGCGGAATGTTGCCCTATGCTGAAGCATTCGGCGATCTTGCTAAAATCCATTCTAAAATCTCTCAAAAGGTAGATGAAATTGGCGTCAAGGAATGAGAAGAGAATGCTAAAATCCATTCTGGGCATTGAATAGATCGATACTCAGAATGCAAGTATCGATACATTCTTTAAATGTATCGATACACTAAGGATGCAGATCGATACCCATCAAATAAACCAATACTTATGAAGGAAAGTATCGATCCTTTGTAAGACAGTAGCTTAAGAACACATTTTGGATCAAATGGATCGATACCTGAAGCCCAATGTATCAATACTGGGAGTTGAGAAAAATTCCAAAATCGAACCTTTCATGAACAAATCGATACCCAAGCTCAAAGGTATCGATATATAACCCAAAAGTATCAATACTTCGTTTAAATGTATCGATACTTTAGGCAAAACAAGGTAAAATTTATGGGCAAATGAGTCATTTCACACTCATTTATATACCCACAAGGGGGAGATCGACCCCATTGCCTTCTTCATTTGTTTTACCCTTCTCTCTCACTAAAACATATTCTCTCACTCTCTCTCTCGGATTCCTCCCCAAATCAAAGTTAAACTCTAAGGTATTGACCAATTACGCTTCTCATGTGATTCTTTATCCTTCCCTCAACAATGTGATACTGGATTTGGCTTGAAAAAAAGTGAACACGTTAAGGTTTTGAATTAAAATAGGATTTTTGGGTTTAAAGGACAATGCGAAGCTTATGAGAACATCTACAGGCTAAAGGTAGGTCTATTAACTAATTACAAGTTAAATTTTTGAGAGTGTGAGTATGTTAAAAACCTAGGGTTTACTATTCATACGAGATTTAAGTTGATTTTCACATAAAGAATGATATTTGTGTTAATTTGGGGTTAACTAGAAGTATATAATGATCATATACATGCTGGATATCATTTGGAATGACTAAATCCGTTTTTGACAGAAATGTGAGTTAGGAAAACTCACTGCCATGGGATTTTTGTGATAGAAATCAGATAAATGGCACCTGTAGATTAGCCTTGAGAAATGTGTTGTGTCAACTAAGAGAATTAAGTCATGTTTTCTACGAGTATTGCATTTAATGCATATAGGTTATGTTATTTAAAATCGTGGAATTCATTATATATGCATGTGTGGTGTTAGGTTCTGAGAACCCAAGAGAAGTATCGTTTGAGCGTGAGGATCAGTAGTGGGAGTGGTTACCCTCCCCTTTGTTGTGAGTATATTTATACATATATCTTATGTAAATAAAATGCATGTGATACTTATATGTATGCTTGTGTGTAAAACGAGCTATTTTATGATTGAAATGAAATGTGTTCAATGTGTTTTATCTAATATTGGGACGTTTTGATTATTTGGTCTACTATTATAAATGATTTGAAATGTATACATGCTAAGATGGCATAGAAGGCCTGAATTGTTTAAATAGTTTAAATCATTGTTGAAAATGATTTCTACAAATGAAAGGGTCGGAGAGGCCAGAATTTGTTTTATATGATGTATAATTAATGCTTTTGAAATGATTTGTAAATGCATGTATAATGGTGATGTAAGGTGTTTAAGGCCAGTTATTATTGTATGGCTAGTGGGCCAGGATTTTTATTGTATGTACAGGGCTGGAACCAATGAATAGATCTATGAGAGGCCGCAGAGGTTATTGGTGCCGCAGTGAGGCTGTATAAGGGAGGTTAAGCCATGGTAAGCCCACTGTGTGCCGTGCACTTAGGTGGGGTTAAGGGACCCTATGGAAAGTCTTGGCAGCTTAATAGGGATCTCATGGATTTTACGGATTACGAGGACAGTCGCTCATGTCACCAAGCGACTACTCGAGGCCAACAATAGTAAGACAGGCTTATTTTTATAAACGCATACTTTTTAAGAAAATAAATGATTTTACAAAGCATAAGAGTGATTTTCTTTTTGATAAATTTTTATTGTATATGGTTTATGCATGTAAAGTCCACTAATAGTTACGGATTTTGTCCCACCAAGGTAGTAAGTCGAGGACGTATGGCCAGCCCGATTGATTATGTTTTAGAACTATTGTAGACTAATGAAATGCTTTGTGATCATTGATTTACATGGACATATGTATATATGTATTTTCAATATATTGTGAAATTAATCTCAATATCTGTATTTGGAAATGCGTGTGCATATATATATATATCGATATGTATGTATTTACTCACTGAGTATAGTTGTATACTCACCCCTCACAATTTCAGCTTTCAGGCTAAGAGCGTTAGTCCTCACTGGACTGGTAGTAGCAATAGAGTGCACTCGACGCACTTGGTAAGTTATTCCTCCCTTGACTCACTCGTGTTATTGAAGTCCACTGGATATGTAAAACCTTTGAATTTGTAATACTTTCTGAATTTGTATTATTTCGAATAAATATATATTTCCTAGGATATGGATTTAGTTTTAAATTATAAAAAAGAAACTGTGAACTCTGATGACTTTATAAGAAATTTATTATTTTGTTCAACCCATGTGTAATATCTTTGATTTGATATTTTTATATAAATTTTGCACATTGTGGATGAATTGATCACGAAGATCAATTCTTTGATATAATCCCATGGATGGGAATTTATTTTGATAAACTATTTTCAAAAGTTGAGTAAATGGTTTGATAGCCTTATAGGCTCTAGTGGTATATCCTAGATATAGAGGGTGTATAGACAGTGATATAGTTTGGAGAGTCATGCATAGATTTCAGAGTATATGACCTTATAATGAATGATGTAGACTGTTTATGGATTATACAATTCTCATAGTTGGGCATATCGCCCATTCTCATTCTATATATGAGATTGATGTTATTATTATTTGCATACAAGGACAGTGTATACCTTAGACAAATAAATAGAGATTTAGGGTAATTGTGGATTCTGTCAACTGCAGGTAACATCTCCGGATTTGGAGATGTTACAAAGTTGGTATCAGAGCATAATTTAAAGGTCAATGACTATAGTAGAAGGGTGTTAGTATCTTGTGTATGCGGTATATCTGGGATACATATATATAAGAGGATACCTCTTCGGTATCTTTGTTCCTCGTATGGTATCTCATTCCATATAGCATAGGAATAATTTTTGAGATTACCTAACCTTGTCTACCTCCTTATAGATATAATGCCATCTCGATGTAGACCGAGAGATGATGATGTATGACAAAATGCAAAATTAGACCGAAGGTCTATTACACTTCCTATAGAAATAGTGAGGGTGATAGAGAAGTGTTGTCCATTATAAAGAGGGTGAGAGACGAGAATATAATAAAACATAAGAAGAAATATAGGATGATGGTGTGAACTTTGAGAAAATTAATTGCTTAAACAATAAAGCAAAAATGTTGATGATTTATGTTCGATTGAAACATATGTAAGAAACACTCAGTTAGAGGTAGAATTTAGAGGATGAACAGGAACCTGCTTAGTTTCAAACAGATCATGAACAAATTGTAAATAATGAAAATAACCTAGTGAGGGGTAGAGACAAATGCAGATAAAGCCATCAGAGAGTCATCGATTATTGGTTTAATAGTACATGTATTATTTGTGGTGATAGAATTTACATTGACTCATTGAGCTTAGAGACTGAAATGAAAAGTGGCTAATATGGTTGAAACTAAAGAAGAGTCAAGTAATTGGAGTGTCTAAAATCAAGTGCTGAGATCACCTGGAAAATTGATTAAAAGAAGTTGATATGTAGTAGTGATAAGTAAAAATTAATTAGAAGAAACTGATATATGTGAAGCTGAAATTGATTTAAAGTTATGGTCAACTAGGTATACTGCTTAAAATAAAAAGAAAGTTTTGAATGAAAATTAGGGATCAAGGTGGAGATTGTAAATTGTGATTCGAAATTCTATTATGATTATCTTGTTTTGTTTAGTTGGTTGTTGTTATTAGGAAGTTGACTTGGCAAAATTTTTAATTGTGCTGGGTTGGAAATGCAGTTAAAGCTATTGTTTAGTTTTAATTGTTTCTTGAAGAGCTAGAAAGAAAACAAAGCAGAAATAGAAGAGAAGTTGAAATTCGTAAGAAATACAGTTTGAAGAAATTAGAATTAAAGGTGGAGAAAAGAGAAAAAAAATTAATTTTAAATATTCTTTAACTATTTTGTATTCTTCATTGAAGAAGAAGATAGCTAGAAAGAGTTTGAAAAATCTTGATAAATTAGAAGAGAGAAGGAGAGCATAAATTGTAAAATAACATTCTGGAAACTCTTGTGGTATTGATGAAGAAATATGGCATTCAAAAGTTAGGTTTCTGGGAATTAATAAATTGATCTTTGTGAGTTAGGGTCTTAGTAGCATTCACAATTGGTATTAGAGCATAAAAGATTAAGAAATAGTGTTGACCAAGAATTCAATAGAAACTTCACCGGTGAGAATGATTTTAATTTCTTTGAAAAAAGATACTTCAAGGGTAAGAAACTGAGGAGTTTCCATGGTTACAAAGAATGACACTTCATGGATGATTATCTTGAAAGGAAAGATTCCAAGAATGGGAAAAGGTTCAATAACTAAGTAGAAGTTGTTGTGATATTTAGCAATGTTATCATGTTAGTGGCATTAAATGAAAAACCTAAAGGTGAATTGATTCTTGACTCAGGTTGCACAATTCATTTATGCCCAAATAAAACTTATTTTTTGAATTGCATATGATTGATAGTGGAAAGGTATTAATGGGAAATGATATGTTAGGTGAATTAAAAGGCATTAGAATCATTAAGATGAAATGGCATGATAAAGTGTGTAAAGAACTAAAGAAGTCAAATTGTTCATGACTTAAAAAGGAACTTGATTTGTTAGTCATTTTAAGAGCAAAATGATGAAGAAAGTGAGGCAAACTTTTGTAAAATCCAGAAAAAAGGTTAGAATTTCGAAAAGTTTGATTATTCAAGTTCCATATGACATTCTAGTTGATGGAAATATTTGTGGACTATATCATTAATCGTGATGTTAAACCTCTAAAATCAGTTTTGGGTACTTCTAAAACAGTAGTTCAAAAGATTGAGGAAAGGTCTAAGTACAATAACTGAGAGAATAGAGTGCTAGAATTGCATAGAGGTTTAAGCGTGAATGAGATTAGAGTGTCATTTGATTTGTTGGCTGTTATGGAAATAACATTACTAATTGGATTTACAAGGCGATGCCAAAGAATGTTCAAAGTTTAAGTTGAACTTGAAATGTGACTAAATTAGGAAAAGATGTGTGAATAGTACATATTTCCACAAGAATGTTATAATAGATTCACAAATTCAGGTGGTTTATATAGTGTAAAGTCTTTAAGATTTTTTTGCCTTTTGGTGTAAATGTTATCGGGCCATCTCAGATTCTTCAAAGAGTTGAAAACCAAGCTTGTAAGTTTGTACTTCCTCCCAGTATGGATAAGGTTCATCCTGTTTTTTGTGTTTATGTTACACAAGTATTTGCATAATGAATCACACATTCTAAAGCCTCATATCCTTTGTTTATTTTAATTTGATGACGAATCATTTTTAAAAAAGTAGGAGTGTAACGGCCCGCATTTTTCATAACAATTATGACAAAATATTGGTGATTAGAATGAAAATTTTCTAAATTTCAGGAGGCCAATGTACTAATTCATGACAAATAAAAGAAATTAAAGAGATTACTTATTAATTAAGGGTAATAAATTAAAATTAAATTTTAGTGGGCTAAACACTTAAGACATCAAAAAAGGAAATTTTGGACTTAATAAAAGATCTAAATAATGAGCCAATTTTTGTAGTTATGTAAATGGAAATGGGTGAACTTAATAGAGTATAATTCAAGCCCATTAAATTGTTGTAAATGGGGGCCATTTCTAGACTACTATACACATTTCTTTTTAATTCTAAGAAATGTCAAAGGAACAAAAGGAAACTTAAGGGGGCTTTTGGTCTTAGACGGGAATTCGAGGAGGAGAAAAGAAATCAAAAGAAGAGAAGAGAAAGGAAGAGAAACCATGAGAAAGAGAAGGAAAAAGGAGAAAAAGAAAGAAAGAAGAAAAAGGGAAGAAAAGAAAACGTGGAAGGAGAAAGTTTAGAGGAGACAAACGCAAACATGAATCTAAGTGACTATAGTAATAAGGTTGTTGAGATCACTGTCAAAACTATTGGCCCAGCTCGTCCCTCTCGCCTCCCTGTCTCATCTCTAATTAAAGTACATGTTCTCGTTTCCATATGTATATATCTTCATGAGATTCTGCTTTTTTTTCTTTTTTTCTTTTTTCTTTTTTTTGGAATTAGTTGGTATTCTCCTTCGTGTAGCATAATTGATATTACCCAGATCGCTGCTGTGAAATCATGATCAATTCATTAAGTGAAAGTCTAATGATTGTTACTATTGGAAATCTTGTGCTTTCTTTTGTGGTTATGAGATAATTAAGGGATGAGTGCACATTTTGGAATGAAACTATGTGCAATTAGTGGCGGAATTAAAAGGAATAGACGTATTTATGATATTTCATTAACGCCATTTGTTAAAATGGTAATTGCTTCTGGAAGAAAATTTCCCTAGAAATTTGTTTGGATTTTCAGTGTTTAAAGTGATTTTTTTTTTTCAAGGTGGCATGCATTGTATCATAGGCAACTAAAATAGTAGTTAACATGGCTTTGTTTGTATTGACTAGGATCAGGTGTCCCACACGTTTTATAACATTTTATTTTCTCTAATGTTTTATTTTTTTTAGGTTTGTAAGATTACACAAGAATGTAAATCGCAATTTTCACCGTGTTCTTATCAATTTCAGTGACTTTTTTTTATGTGTTTCAACTTAATGAATGTACATAGAAATGAAATTATGGGAGTTTAAGTGTTTAAATGGATGGGGCATACTCTGATGAGATAGTGACTCTATGTTTCATTTTACCATGATAAAACTACTAAGTCAACATATATGTTCACAATTAAGATGTCTGGAGTAAGTTCACATGTTGTGGCAAATGTTTAGCAGTGTCAAAGATATTTTAGTAAAAGATCTTTCAATGATTTATATGTTTTATGTCCTAACATTTCAAATGTTTCAAGAACATAGTTTAGTTGAATTGCATCTGAGTTCTCTTTTGAATCTTGACTGTGTAATTTGATCCTCTCTTACTTAAAAAGAAGGTTTTAGTTGGCTAGTATTCTGATTATGTTGTTCATTGTCAATTGTTTTGATGTGCTTGTACTATTTCTATTGCAATTATGTGTGTGATTTGAGAAAATTGATTGCCAAAAGTAATCAATTACCAATAGAGAATTTGAGGCTTATTTTGCGAGGGAAAGTATTGGATGACAGTGAAGATGAGGATGATTTTTATCTCCAATTCGGTGATGGTGTAATAATTTTGTCTTTCATTTGCCATTGATTCAATATATTATTCCGACGAGAGTTCTTTGCATGTAAAGCCTCTGCTTTCTAAACTTTCAAATTACTTGCAAAATAGCCAAGTATTAACATATTTAGATAATTTGTAAAAATTTCACAACTTGAGAAAATTTAGAAAAAAAAATGTTTGTTATATATAATAGAGTTTGATCAATGGAACTTGAAGTGACTAAATTGTTTCACAAGATTTTCTTGGTAAAGTGATAGAAATAGGAGAAAGTAAAAGCAAAGGAATAGTTAGTTAGAGAGTTGGGAGAAATTGCCCCTATTTCATTCTTTTCATTCTCGTCATTTAATTTGATGCATAAATATAGTGAAATTGGGATGTGATAATGCATGGTTATAGTGGTTAAATTGTGTTGAATTATAGGGCTTGATTGTAGAAGGTTTTTGGTAGTGGTTATTGTTGAAATATGGCAGTGTTTTAATTTATAAATAATATGAAATTAGGATGTTATCATGCATGGATATGGTAGTTGAATTGTGCTAAAATGTAGGGTAGTGAATTTGCATGTAAAGAGTTTGCATTTTGGTTACCAAAAACTCTAAACAAAGTTTAGTAATTTGAAAACAAAATGAACTCTAGACCTCCAATTATTGAGCCGTAAAATTTTATGAAAATTAGACACAATAAAAAATGACATAGTCAAAAATTAGATCATTTTGTCAATAGATGAATTCCCATAAATTTTTAGAAGTTGCCCTATTGTGAAATCAAAATTGCCTTCTTCCTACACAAGGTGTAATGATTTGTTTATAAATTGAGTTTTAGAAATTAAAATTATAATCTATAAAAAGCCACAAAAAACTAGACTTATAAGGGATAATTTTATCAAAATTTCAGCCTAAAATATGTTCCCAATTGATTATAGAAAAATTTTAAATTTATACCATGTTCAATGAAGTATTACCTGGAATAATCAGAATTGAATTTGCGATTCTTCGATTTAGGTAACTTCAATTTAAGTTTCGTAAAATTTGTAGGAATTCCAAACATTCTAATTTCCTATTGAGGTTCATTGTTCATGCATAATACACTTATTCATTCATAAGATAAGTATATTACATTAAGAGTTTAACAGAAGGATGTTTATTTGTAGATCATCGACCGAATCAACCGCCAATGACACCATGACTTGGATTGATAAAGCTTTAACCTGTGAGTGGATAGTTATTTCTCAAAGATTATAAAAATATATCTAGAGGAACGACGATACGTAATGCCCCTAGATACTAGAATTGTATAGAGATATACAGAGATGTATTTAAGGGGACAGTGATACGTAACGCCCTTAAATACCAGAGCTTCCAAATATTTATGTGTTATGACTTGACAGTCTAGAAATTGGTTTTATTACAACATAAAATTTTAAATGTGGTGTTAATTTCAGTTTTATGACCATATAGTTTTCAAAGTGACATTTATTACAATAAAGTTTGAACATGATGCTAATTTTAGCCTTGAATTGAATTTATTTATAACATAAGTTAATTTTCTAATAATGATGTTCCCTCATTATTATTATTATTATTATTATTATTATTATTATTATTATTATTATTATTATTATTATTATTATTAT
>JAXCLQ010025024.1:0-29723 GCA_035584115.1 Cedrela odorata
CCCATAACAAATACATAAGTAACACATTTTCTTTTATTTGCTTCATTTGTGTTTTAAACATTTGACTTCGCAAAATTTGAGAAAGAAAGAGCAAGGAAGAGCAAGGACTCGTGAAAGCCAAAATTGAGAGGAGAGAGCACGGAGGGAACCAAACTCGTGAAGGAAGGAGAAGAAAGAAAATCGACCATGGAGGAAACATAGCCATTCTCATCTTATTTTGGCCGAGAATTCAAAGGAGAGAAAAGAAAGCAAAGAGGAGAGAGAACGGGAATTGAAGGGAGCAGAAGAGAGGTCACGGCAAGCTTGATCAAAGAAAGAAATTCTGTGAGAGAGAGGAGAGCCAAGGGGAAAGAAGAGAAAGCCGTGAAGGAGAAAAATCATGGAAGAAAAGAAAGTTGGCCGATCTAGAGAGAGAAAAAGCAAAATGGGAAAACATGAAGAGAAGAGATGTTGGCCGAGTAAGAAGAAAGAGAGAAAGAGAAAGAAAAAGAGGAAGAGTGGTAAGTGAGTTTGTGTATATATTGGTTTCTTCTTTTCCACACATTGTAATTGATTTTGCTTTGGTTGTAAAGTTAGCGGCTTAATTGATTTTGCTTTGGTTACAAAGTTAGTGGCTTACTCATTTTGAGGTGTTTTAAATTTGTGTTTGAGTTTGCTTAGCCGATTAAGAAGCATGAGGAGAAGAAAGCATCAGGGAAGAGAGAGAGAGGAACAAAACAAGAAGCAAGTGAAAATAAGAGAGAGAGAGAGAGAGAGAGAAAGATCAAAGAAAGAAAATGGAAGGAGCCACATACTCGATGAAATGCTAGAGTGGGATATGGAAATGTGAATGAAGAGAGGAAGGAATTTCTAGATTTTCCAACAAGTAAGGTGAGCATGTGTGTTAATTTGTGGTTTTGAAATGCATGAATTGTGTTGGTATGATGTGTATATGAAATGGTATGTGTTTATGACTTATTAGAGATAAAATAGCTTGAATAGTGCATGTTTTAATTTAAGGTAGTGTTTTATGTTAGAGAAATGTGAAATTATGTGAAAATAAAGTGTGAATACAAGATATATAGTGGCGGAGTTGAGCGGAATATGGGGCAGCGAGGTTTCGGGTAGAATTCGGTGTTTATGTTAGTCGTTGAAATTGTCAACAAGGCTCGATAAAACAAAAACTGAGTGAGTTCCGAACCTCAGATTAACGAGCCGTAAAATTCTATAAAAACTAGACACATAGGTAATGATATAACTAAAAACCATGTCAAGACTCTCAATGATAAACTTTTAGAAAAACTCGGACTAGGGCTACCTTGTCGCAGAGCCTAATCCTGTTTAGTTGCGTCATGTGTTGAAAATCAATTATAACTTAAGCGATTGGATTCGAAATCTAAATTCGTAAAGTGTGGTAAAAACTAGACTCATAATAGAATGTACCACCAAAAATTTAGATTATCATACATTGTCAATTTAGCACAGTGTAAGTTTAAAGTCACTCATTGTGTAGTAAATATTACTTGGGTATTCATAACTTGAGTAATCGAATTCGAAATTCGAATTCGTAAAGTGCGGTAAAAATTAAACTCATAATAGAGTGTGCTATCAAAAATTTATGTTGTGATGCATTATTGATTTAGCACAGTGCAAGTTTAAAGTTGCTCTCTGTGCAATGAACAATTATTAAGAGTAATCGGAAAAAAAAAATTGTAAACACTCAACTTGGATGATTTTGGTTTGGATTCCGTAATGATCAGAAGCATTTTAAATTCTGTTGAGGTGAAGTGTTCATTTATTCATTGTATAGAAAAGTTCTAACGGGAGCCATTATTGTTGATTGCCAATTAGAGCGCCCACCGGCCATGCATTGACATGAGTTAGTCAAATCCTAACAGGTAAGTGGATTAATCTTATTTTACAATGATTCCAAACTTATATTATTTGGTTTTAAGAAACCTTTTAAAATTGATAAGAGCGCTAATATATATATATATATATATTCGGTGAAAAATCAGACTAGTTGCGATTTTCAGTAGGCCGAGTTTATGTGAAATGATTGGGAGTGCTTAGTGCTCTATTTTAGGGTCATTTTATAGAAATATTAAACTGTTTAAATCTTGAAAATGGGCATTGGGGTATTGATATCTAGTTATACGATTTATTTATTAAGTTGATATAATGGTGAGTTGGCATTGAGTTGCCAAAATAAATATAAATGTATAATATATATTTGAATGTTTCTGTGGCTACAACATATAGCCAAGGTGGACCACTAAAGCGCATAGGTGAGTGAGTAATTGTTTTTTAAAAATTCATGGGAAATTATTAGTTAACTTGTGGGTGTTGGAAACCCACTTAAACTTTCTAAAATTTGCTTTGGATTTGGTTTTATAAAAATTTATGATAAATGTAGTCTTGAAATTGTTTCCAAATGTGGTACGAATGTGTTGAGTTACTATTTACTTATAAATGAATTGGGGTTGTGGAATTAGAGAATGGAAGTTGATATAAATTTTACACACACACACACACACATATAACTATAATGCAAATATACATACAAACATACACACACACACACACATATATATATATATTATGATATATACATATGTTTATGAAGTATATATAGTTATGATCTATATATTATGATATATTGTTATAATACATATATCATATGATATTTATAAATAGTTCTGATGAATATATATTTAAAATATATATTTATGATATTATATACATACTTATGATGTGAATATACATATATACATGTATATAGTTGTGATATATATACAAATGTTTATGATTTATATATATAATTATGATATATACTTACAACCCATATATTGATATGTTGTTATAATACTTATACTTTATGATATGTAAAAATGGGTATAATTTATTAAACTCTATAAGTGTTATAAATTTGAAAACTGTCTTTGGAAATGTCAATAATGTGTTGCGCCATTGTGAAGGTATGAGTCGTGATTTGGGTTATAATATCAGAATATGAGAAATTGAGATTTATTGTTGATTGTGATTCATGTATTAGATGAGTTTGTGCAGAATTATAAAATTGTTGTTTGATATGGCTTGAGTATCCTTAAGTAGTGTTATCATTAAAGACCATGTGCACATGTGTAATTGTTGACTAAGAACTAAGGGGACGGCAATACGTAACACCCTTGGATTCCCTTGCCTTATATGTTACATTCCTGAAAGCAGTGACAGTAACTTAGGGGACGACAATATGTAATGCCCATAAACACTAGAATTTTTGCAGTGTTGTATGTGTGATGATGTACTTTACAATTATGTTGATTTTAATTGTGATTGAGTTAAAAAAAAAAATCAATCATATGCATATGAATAAATATACAGTTATTGTAATTATCTAAAACTTATGTGTTAATATTAAGTTTAACCTACACTCACTAAGTCTTTTAGACTCAACCCTTACTCTCCAATTTTGCAGAACTTTATATCTGAGAAGTTGTTTCAGCAATAGGAAGACAAGAGCTGAGAAGAGGGTATACATTGCAGTCAGCAGGGGTTATTGTGTTCATGTCATGCATAGTAGTGCATGTTTCATTATGTCACATGGCGTCCAATTGATGTCGAGTATTGTATTTATTATTATGGTCAATCCATTGTATATTTAATTAACTATATATTGTAATGTAAGCATTTGTACTGTATATAGTGTCAGTGGCGGCATATCACCCTTTGAGCTACATAAGTATGTTTGTAAAATGTGTTATGCATTCATGTATTGCATTGATGTTTAGACATGTTGTGTAAGGCTTATGGTGATAGGGTGGTTCTATCACCTTCTTATAACACTTTGAATTTAGGGGATGTTACAAAGTTGGTATCAGAGCATTGTCTAGAGATTAGTAACTGCAGTGGGGGAGTGTTAGTGTCTTGTATGTGGTACATCCAGGAATAGTCACATGCAAGAGCTACCTTTTCGGTACCCTTGTTCCAGGATACCTCTAGTTGTGTCTTGTTCTGTCTAACATAGAAAGTTTTTGAACTGTTATAAATCATGTTTATTCCCATATAGATATAAAGCTATTTTGATATAGATCCAGAGCTAATAATGTACCGCAGGATGTGGGGTTAGATCGGAGGGGGATCTAGTTGATTAAAAACATATTTCATGGTAAAGAAGAAATGAGGATTTTGAGAAATAAATTATTTAGACAGTAAAGCAGAGATGCTGATGAGATATATTTGATTGAAAACAGATGTAAGAGATACTCAATTAGAGGTAGAATTTAAAGGATAAAAAAGAATATAATTAATTTCAAATAGATAATGAACAAATTGGGAATAATAAAAATAACTTGGCAAAGGGTAGACCTGAGAAACATATAATTTTGCGTTTTCATCTCACGTGTAACTTATTAATTATGTAATTCAAATTGCTTTATATTTGGCGAGAAATGCGTTCTGAGGCGCTGTAGTTAGACACTTTTCTATTGGGTTTGGACATAGAACAAAACATGAGAGACGACTTAGATAGGATGAGAAAAGTTTGGAGCACTGTTGACTACATTTTCATTCCTACCTTAGTATGTAATGACCATTGGGTTGCATGTGCCATTGACTTGTGCGCTCGGCACATATCAGTGTATGACTCTGCGTTGCTGAGACATTTCGACAAAGAGATGGATGAGACATTGAAGCTATTATACATGTTGTTACCTTATGTGATACGCACGTGTGGGCCATATGATGTAAGGTCTTTTTAACATGTTTACATGCAAGTTTGTTGAGTATGTTATGTTAGGGCGACAATGAGATTTGACCTCGGATCATGGGTCTTTTTTGGGATAAAGATGACGCTTAATTTATATGAGGAACAATTACGTTGACGTTTGTTACTTAAATTTTGTCAATTTCAATCATTAATTTTGTTTAACTTTTCCTTTTATATTTCTTAATTTTCAGTTAATTTAATGAATAATGCTTGATATATTACTTATTTTCAACAAAATTTAAACTCTAATATTAATTAATTAATAAAATTTTAATATATAAATTAAATTTACATTGAAGCAATATTTGTAAACAACACACAAATATTTCAACGCTTTTACAATAAATTTCAATTTCAATTGATACACTGTAATACTACTTTATCACTTTGTACAATATAATAAATGAAATAAAATTTCAATTTCAATTGATAAGTAAAACAATACATAATCACTCAGTCTGGTCATGATACATTAGATTTCTACATGTTGCGCGATTGTGTCCGCGTTGCCTATAGCGGGAACATCTTCGAATGACCACCTTTTCTCCTACGAATAAGATGCATTGATTTCTTGGTCAACCGGTTGAAACGCGACCTATTGGCGGTTTGACAACAATGAACTGTATCTCCTGCAGAACATCCTAAAAATTTTGATCTCTAACTGGATGAATCTCCTTAGCATATACTGTCATGAGTATGCTATTCTTATAATAGCTTGAACAAAAATTTTCATATCGGCCTTTAACATAATTAATAATAGCTTATGCATAGGCACACGACAACTGTTGCAAGTTAAAATGCTTACATTGACATGCATTTGTGCTTAGATCAATCATAACATCTTCTCCCCTGCTTTTTACTTCAAACTCGTAATGAGAGATGGGAAGGATTGAAAGTATAAGAGATGCATAATCTTCTTCTTTTAACTTTATCGACTGCCACTTCAATCAAAGTGCCTTCATCAAATTTCGTAGCTTATTCTCTCCTATCATAAAATCAAAGCTGCAACACCTACCATATCTAATCTGCCAAAGCTACAATTGAAAGAGTACACGTATCCTTTAATAATGCATTCATACTCTCTACAATGTTAGTAGTCATTATGTCGTATCGTCGAATTGAAAAATGAGATCTGGCTCACCTATGAAGTCCCACATCATTTTATAAATAATCCGTAGAATTAGGGTGTATCAATCTCAATTTATCTATATGGTTTTTGAACTCGCTGAATACATATGCTTTCATAGCAATATATTACCTTATAAAGAACGCATCTTTCTTACGATCTTTTAGCTTATATTTTGATTTGAGATTTTCTTTAATATGGTAGGAACATAAACTGTAGTATAAGTTGGGAAAGACTTTCCTTACTCCCTTAAGTATGCTATCATATCAGTTTGATACAAATAACAAATCTAATACTAGTCTAAGTGTATCCCATAATTTCACTAAGAACCACTCCCATGATGCATCATTTTCATAGTCTCTAACTCCAAATGCAATAGGATAAATCTGGTCATTTTCATTAAGAATGGCCATAATAAACATGGTTCCTTGATATATACCATTTTAAAAAGTACCATAAACAACAATCACTAGAAGAATTGATGAAAGAAAACCATGCACAGACGCACCAAGTGCCATGAAGAAGTATAAAAAATGGTCGTCATCGTTCATTTCTATGTGTTTTATTGTACCCGAGTTTCTATCTTCCAAAACATGACAAAAATGTAGAAGTAATTTAAATAACTCGAAAGGATCTCCGCATGGCATTGCACGTGTTTTTTCCCTAGCTAGCTGTAACACCCACAATTTTGAAAATTTGTAATTGTAGCATCTACAATATTTAAGAAATCTAATTGAATAGTGTTATTTATTTAAGCCAAAATTTAATTTCATAAAATTAGGAGTGGTTAATTAGATTTTGGATTAAGAACATAGTGCTTGAATTAATTTTTGTTTTTAATTGGGACTAAAATGAAAAATTTTCAAAGTTATAAATTATTCTCAAAATTTTAAAAAGAATAGGAGTTTAATTGAAATTTTACTTATCAAAATAAAACAATTTAATCTTTCACCCATTCATTCCAGCCATTCTTCTTCATTCTTCTTTATTTCCAGGGATACTTTCTCTGTTTTTTCTCTCAATTTTCGGCCAAACGGCTTCAAATTCAAGTGATTTTCTTTTAAATTTCAGTTATCGGTAAGCTTTAGAAGCTTGATTTTTAAATTTTGGACATGAATTGAATTTGAGTTACTATTTATATAAGAAATTTACACTTAATTTTGTATAAAAAAATATTAGATTTTGTTGAATTAGAGTTTGAAACGTAGTATTAGGTTGATTTGGCATTGATTGAAGTGTTTATTAGAAGAAATTTTGGTATTTTTTCTCTCGGATAAATAGTAATTTTGAATATGCTACAATAAATATAAATTAGCTATAGTAGCTTTAATCTAAATAGTAACTATTTGCACATTACTTTTAATATAAACAATAACTGCTGCTACAATAAATCCAATTAGAACAATGCTTTAGCTACAATACTCTGACATAAGCAGTCTTTTTGCTACAGTATCCAATATGAATAGTATTTTACTACAGTTTTAGATCAAAACTATATTTGTTTGCTTATGTGAAAATGTGTAAATTTAGAGTAGTCGAAAATGTGAATTAAAATAAGTTAGCCATGAAAATTCATTGTTGAAAAATCGGGTAAACGACCTTAAAATACAAAGTTATGTGTGTTAAACTAAGGAATTTTAGACTCATTATTCCATGAATATTGCATTTAAAACTTTTAAGTTGATTAATTGAATAGTAAAAGACATGATTTATATATTTGTGGTATTAGACTACGAGAATCCAGGAGAAGGACTAAGTTAGGCGAGAGGATAATTAGTAGGAGTAGTTACCCTTCTCTTATAGTAAGTAAATCGTGCATGTATTTTTACTGCTTTTGAAATAATATGATATCTAAGTATGTGTTTAAAAATAATATGAAAATTGTTGATTTGGAATGTTCTATATTTTAATATCAAATTCATGAAATGATTGTTAAAAATGATGTCGATATGTGAATATTTATGAATGAAAATAATTTTTTGCCTCTAGCCGTTAGTTAATATTTATTTTGATTTGATCGGGTCTCGTAACAAAAGTAGGACTTACGAGTTATTTAGAATTATGTTCAATGTGCTATGCACGTTTATGTTATATTCGAAATGAAAAGAATGTCTGTTTTAAGCGGAATACGTGATCACATTCTAGATTTAAGTTACCACGGGTGCAGGTGACATTAATTGACTAAGTCATTCTGAAAATATATGTACTGTGAATTGGTTTTTGTATAATTGAAAAGTTTAGAAATGTATTGATTTGTTTGAGTATTTATTTTCTGTACCGCATCAACATGTGAAACTTACATGATTTACTTATTGAGATTATTTTTCACTGTTTATTTTAAAATTTTTATTTTTCAAAAAATTAAACGTAAAAGTGACAAAAGACGCTTGCAAGGTTAGTTAGGTGTAGATATAAATTTTGGTTATATGTGTAATTAATAGAGTAAATTATAAGATTGAGAACTAGTTATATAGATAACTCTTTATATGTGTAAAGAATTTAGAAATTGTAGACATTTAAGAATTATATAATACTAATATAGTATTGTGCGTGAATTTTAGAATATTAAGATCAAGTTCTTATGTATGAAAATTATGTATAGAAGGTGTGACAAATGATGTAATATTTACTAGATATTTGGATTGTTGATGCAATTACTTTATGAGTAAATGATGTAGCATTATGTAATCATGATTGATTAAGTATGGGAATAGGGTGTAACACTAGCCAAGACTTACGGTAAGGCACAACCACTCTAAACTCTCGGTGTATATCATTTCAAATGTTTATTGTAGTGTAAATCATGCTAGGATCTTGAAACTTGTCCATCATATATTCACTGATAAACCGACTGTTTGCTTTGATGCGCTCGGCTGTAGTTGGTCGCTTCGATATATATGAAATATTTCAATCCGTTTAATAGACCAATATTTGTCATTTCCATTTGTGTTAGTTGCTCGAATTAGTTATTTACATTTGTCAACTACACATTTTGCCTAAAACTGGTCTGATACGAACTTGGTAACCTTAAACTAAAAATGGTTCCTCAACGCCATCATATCCAATGTATCTCGTAGCTCTTTCTTCAAATTGAAAATTTGGCTAACACATTTGGCATTGAAAGCAAAACTAGACAATGCATCTAGTAGCTAAGAAATAAATGGTAGAATTGGTGTCAAACAGTGAGAACTTGATGGGCCCGGCATATTCTCTTGACACCTCATAGATCTACTTCTCAAAATCAATCCATGCTCCAAGTTCGTCTTTGCATCGGTATCATTGTCATAATAATTCTTACTAGGGGTCCTGACTGTATTATCAGGAATGTCAACGCCTTCGCCTTCCATATAATGTTGACTATCAAAATAATCATATACATGGTCTTCATTGTATCGACACGGAGAGTATCCTCCATGAATTATAGGATATTCATGATGTCTTACTGAAGACTCTATACCATTTACGTGAGTAGATGAACAACGCTGACCATGGTTGAATTGATTACTCCCCTAAGAAGAAACAAATGGTTGTACGTGGTGTTCAGGATTGTCAGACTGCAAAACATGAGTATAAGACACCCTAGGATCATCAAAAACTACCTGCTATGCAATGACGTACAATGGATTGAGATGTCTAAACTTTGTAACCACAATACTGCTCACAAAAACATATACATCAAAATCATCTATGATATCCACGTATATAATGGCCTCGGTCTCACTATCTTTGAAACTTGTTCTAATATGGATAGTGAATTCTACTTGATCAATCTAAGTGAAGTCGTATATCATGCGTAATAATTATTGAAACTTAATGTTCTTTGGAACAGATAAAAGTCTGACTCTTCCACCAGGATATTTCTCGAAATCGTCTAATATTATAACCTATGATCTTTTGTGATAAACACCAAATGGCACAACCTTAATCGTACCTGAAAAACAACAAAATAATTTATATTTATTTTAATTTACTAACAAATTTATTTTTGTTTAGGAAAAATTTAAAATTAGTACAAATTCAAAAAAAATAATTAATAAAAAATTTACTTAATGCAAATTTTAAATTAGTACAAATTAAAAAAAAATTAATAAAAAATTTACCTAATGCAAAATTTAAATTACTACAAATTAAAAAAATTACTTAATACAAATTCAAAAAAATTAATTAATAAAAAAATTACTTAATACAAATTTAAATTAATAATAGAAGGTTGTTAGCACTCGGGCCAAGCGCTTGAGCTCCTATTTTAGTACAATTTTTGGCCAACGACCTTCTAACTTAAAATTTTCACTGTAACTAATTTGGTTTTGTGTTTTTTTCGGTGTTTTAACAACAAAATTTAACAATTAATGTCATATACAACTCAAATAAATTCTAACATTAACTATAATAAATTTCATGCACATATTTATATTAAAATCATCTAAAATTAAAGCACAAAAACTCACTTCTGTGTTTATATTTGTCGTTAAAATACCCGAATCTTTCACCAATGTACAAAATATTGAAATATTAAAAGTGTGAATACTGAAAATTTGAAAAAATGAATTGTTTTTATAAGGTGAAATGAAGTGTGTTGTTTGAATTTTTTGTTCAAGTTTTAAGTGGTTATGAGAGTAAAATTGTCTAAATTATATGAAATTAATCAGTTTTGTAAGAATCATTTATGATTGGTCATAAATATAAAAAGGGTGTAAAATAAAGTTATTTTTAAAATTTTCCCAAAAAAATATGGGGATTAAATTGTTTGGTCTTATTTAGGTATTAACCCAGGTGTCTGTTCAGAAGCTACTGCTTTATTCTAGTCATTTCGAGGTGGGCGTGCACATGAGAGGATTCTCGCCGGTCTTAGGTCGGGCTTAGATTTTCTTTATTCGATGAAGCCTACAATTAGCGAAGGGAGGCGAGAGAGTTCAATTTACTTAAACAAAGTGGGCATTGTCTTTCTTTAATAGGATGATGCCTCTTAACCTTCAATGGCATTGCTTGCCCTGGAGAAAGGAAAGTCTTTTCCAAAGAGGAATCATGTCATTTCTATCTTTGGAGGTCTTCGACTGAAGTTACCTTGGGCCTAGAGTTGATTAGTCGAGCACTAAGTCTCTAACTGGTCACGAACAATAAAAAGAGAGGAAAACATTACTTTTTTTTGTCATGAGTTGACTAACCTTTGCCTTTCACTTAGTTGATTTTTTATTTTCTTATTGCCTTTGTTATTGGGCTTTTTGTGTGGGCTCGACTTGATAAACCTAAAAATAATAAATAAATGGGCTTGTTAATGGCCTTGTTAATCGACTCGACCTGATTATTATTTAAGCCACGGCTCGACAAATAGTTCGGAGTCTGAGCTAGGCCTAATGATAGTTCACAAGACCTTTATTTTTTTTATTTATATGTTTTAGTATTAAAAAATAAATAAAAAAAGAAATAAACCTCTCCTTTATTAAAAAGAATTTAATAAAAAATAAAAAAAGAGAGAAGCGAGAATATTTACTTGAGGGTTGTGTGTTCTTCATGCAAAGATGGAGGTGCATCTCTTCTTAATAAAAAATTTTAGAGCAAAAAGAGATAAGCTTTTCACTTTACCTGAGTGATTCATATCCCTAGTAAAGAGAAAGAAGTTCTTTTATTATTAATAAAATAAATTAAAATTAAAATATATAATATTTAAAAATATATTTTAAAAAGATTAAGAATAATATTAAACCTTTTTCATGTAATTAATTTTTTCATTTAATTAATAAGATTAAAAAAATTAATTTTCTTAGTTTTGGCTCGTTAGTGGTTAAGTATAGGCTGGTAGATCATAGCTTGGCAACACTCTTGCCTATATAAGGCGTACCACATGAGTCACATTTTGACCAGCCATGTTTGGACTAATATTGTAACGCCCGCAATTTTGAAGACTTGTAATTGTAGTATCTATAGTATTTAAAAAATTTAATCAAATAATCTGATATTATTTTTTTAATTAAAATTTCATGTAATTTAGAATTATTAGGTGAATGATTGAATTTTAAGCTCAAAATAGTGTTATTTGTTTAGGTCTAAAGTTAATTTCATAAAGTTGGGTTATAAGTGAATTTTTGAATTAAGAAAAAGTGCTTGGATTAATTTTGGACTTTAATTAAGACTAAAATGAAAATTTTTCACAATTTTAAACTATTTTTAAAATTTTAAAAAGGATAAGGGTCTCAATGATATTTTATATACCAAAATAAAGTAAAATTGCCCTTTTCCATATGCATTCTTTTCCTTTTCTAGTAGCACTTGTCTCCTTCTTTTTCAAAAAAAATAGAAGCTTGGTCTTTCCCTCTCTCTCTCTTAATTTTCGGCCAAATAGCTTCAAATTCAATCAATTTTCTTTTGAATTTTAAATTTTTATTATGAATTGGAATTGGGGTTACTATTTATTCAAGAAATTTATGCTTAATTTTGAGTAAAAAAAAAACATTAGAATTGTGTTAAATTGGAGTAAAAATATAGTATTAGATTGAATTTGCATTATTGAGATATTTGTGGGAAGAAATTATGGTGATTTGCTCTCGGGTAACTAGTGTTTTTGAAAGTGCTACAATATTTTTGAATGTATTACAGTAACTTCAAATCTGCACAGTAACTATTTATATAGTAAATCCGATTTAAAATAGTACATAGCTATAATAACTCCGGCATAAACATCATTTGCTACAGTTAATCCGGAATAAACAGTATTTTGTTATAGTATTTAAATCAAAACCGTATTTGTTTGTTTAGGCAAAAATGTGTATATTTAGGGTAGTCGAAAATGAGAATGAGAATAAATTAGCCACAAAAATTTATTGTTGAAAATCGAATAAATGATCTTAGTTAATTAAACTTAGTGATATGGATAAAACTAAAGACTTTTAGACATTAATTCCAAGAATATCGTATTTAACACATTTATATATGATTAATTGAATAGTAGAAGACATAATTTATATATTAGTGGTATTAAGTTATAAGAATCCGAAATAAGAATCAAGTTAGACGAGAGGATTGTTAGTGAGAGTGGTTACCCTCCTTTTATAGTAAGTAAATCGTGTATGTTTTTTTACTGCTTTTGAAATAATATGATATTTGAATATGTTTGAAAATAATATGAAAATTGTGGATTTTAAATATTTTATATGTTGATATCAAATTCATGAAATTATTGTTAAAAATGATGTCGATGTGTGAATGTTTATAAATAAAAATGATTTTATGGCTCTAGTCGTTAGTTAATTTTATTCTGACTTAACCGGGTCTTATGGCAAAAGTGGGACTTGCAAGCTATTCATAATTCTGTTTAACATGCTATGCACGTTTCTGTTATATTTGAAATGAAAAGATTGTCCGCTTTAAGTGGAATATGTGATTACGTTCTGAATTCGATGGTGCATGTAACACTAATCGACTGAGCTATTCTGAAAATATATGTACTATGAATTGTTTTCTATGTAATTGAAAAGTTTGAAGATATATTGATCTATTTGATTATTTATATTCTATAATGTATCGACATGTGCAAACTTGTATGATTTACTTACTGAGATTATATCTTACCCTTTATTGTAAAAATTTTATTTTTCAAAGAATAGTACATAGAAGTGACAAAGGACGCGTGCAAAGTTAGTTAGACGTAGACGAAAATTTTTGGTTATATGTGTAATTAATAGAGTAATTATGTCACGCTCTAACCTTGGGGTCTATCCGTGACAATCGTCATAAACCTTGTTGATACACCTTCCATATACAGGATGTATCAAGGATCTCTATGATCAATTCATCCACAACACAAAAATCAGTATTTAAAATATTATAATATTGAAATCACTCCCTATCGGGTTTGAATATATATGAGTAATTATATAAACATTTAGTTTTTAAATACATTACAAAATTCAAATAGACATATTCAGTAAATCATATCCAGTGGACTCGAGGTACATATGTGAGTTAAGAGAAGCCTACCTATAGTGTTGAAGGCTCTCTATGGCTACCACTAGCTCAGCGAGTACTGGAGTGCCTAACCAAAAAGCTGTAATGGTGAGGAATGAGTATACAACTATATTAAGTGAGTAAATAAAGTACATATATATATACATACATATATACGCATTTTCAAATTATGATATTGGGATTTCATTTACATCATGCTCTCAAATACATATATATATATATATATATATATTTTCACAAAATCAAGTCATGAGAAAGTAATTCATTGGTCTGCAAAAAGTTTCAAATATTCATACCAGACTAGCAATACTTGATCGCTACTTTGGCGAGGTAACGTCAAAACCATCAATGAGTCTTTCATGCATAAAATTATATGCAATGCATTCTTTATAAAATAGGAAATCATATCTCATGTTTTACAAAAATTACTTTATTAAGGTAAAACATGAATTTATAAAATACAACCCGTTTCACTGATGTTTGCCCCGAGTAGTCGCTTGGTAACACGAGGGACTGTCTTTGTCATATCCGTTAAATCTAGGATAACCCTATCAAGCCGATAGGACTTTCTATAAGATATCTATATAACTAAGCATCCACGCGTTCGGCACATAGTGGGCTTGCCATGAACATTCTCCCTTATACCAGCCTCACTACGGCTCCACTCACTTATGCAGCCTCTTAATAGGTCCGTCCATAGGCTACCTGAAGGTGTTGATTAGATAAAAAATAAACATTTAGTGTTCATAGCCTTTAATCATGAATTTAATCAAGTTTTTATGAAATTAATCAAAATTACATAAAATTAAGCTAACAATTAGCTTAGGAATGAAGAGAGAAACCTTGAAATAACAAGATCTCCAATTGTAGATATTTAAGAATCATATAATCGTAATACTCTTTGTATGAAATGATGTAGCATTATGTAATAATGATTGATTGAATAAGTATGAGAATAGGGTGTTACAAATATAACCCGAACATGATTTGTGTCAGGGTTGAGCTTTAGGCTGGCAGATCATAGTTTGGCACACTCTTGCCTATATGAGGCATGTCACATGGGCACATTTTGTTCGGTCATGTTTGGACCAAAATGACAAATATTATTTATGTTAGGGCATCGTGTCTAATTGTTAGTGAAGATAATTTATTTTTACTTTTTTTTTCTTAATTATAATGAATTATGTGAGGGCTAGCATTGGGCCAACCTAACATAGTCTTTATAGGTAACATGTCTAATTGTTAGTGAATATTTATAGTGGATTATCTGTAGTATATAACGAATTTAATATTTTAAGAATAATTATAATCCAAATATGGTAGGATTAATTCTTCCCTTTTTTATAGTATTAGATTACAACGATATTTAGGCCATGTTTAATATGTCAGATTATTGTCACAACCGCGTAATTAGACATAATAATAACGCATAATACAAGCTTATAAAATGTTGTACATACTTGTAACACTACAAGTAATAAAATGATACATATATATATTGTGTTTGTATCATGTATATACATATTAATTAAACTATGTTTGCTTTTCAATTGGTAAACTAACATAAACAAAAACAAAATGTAAATGAAAGATATAAGCAGCCATGCCTTGTACCACACTTATACATACACACAAACATAGCCCATTTGATATAAATCTATGTCCATTCGGTCTCAACTTCATTCTCTTATTTTTAACTTAACAAAAGCTATATTTGAAAGGGTGAGAAAGGAGAGCACTAAAAGCATTAAGAACATAAAAGAAGCATGCATGGATAGTATTTTGGCCAATTTAAACTAATTTGGCAAATTGAGTGAAGGGCTAGCTAAAAGGGGAAGGAGATTGATTTAATTGGTGCAATAGTTAGCAATTGAAGTTGGAATTGTGGCCGTGAATTAGTGAAGCAAGGGGGAAAGAGGTTGAATAGGTTGGCGGGAAGGAGAATTGGTTGAATCGGTGGTAATTAAGTGGAGAAAAAGAGAAAAATGGTGTAAATGATGTTAAAGCTGTAAAAAGAGCTGAGAGAGTGGCCAAAATTTGTGTTGAAATGGCAAGGGTTGGCTAGAAAATAAGGTGGAGGCGACGAAATCCTATTTCACTAGAAACGAACAAACCATGTTTGTAATGGAAGCACGACGCTCGGGATCAGTTCCCTAGTGCTCGACCATTGCTAGGGAGGCTATGCTCGTTACACGGACATGCGGAAAGGCTTCCCATGGATCTAGACATGTACATATGTATATTTTTGGTAATTAAAATAATTTAAAATATAAACATAAAATGCAAAGTTCAGGAGTCTTACTTCTTTCCTTTGCAATTTGGAACAGCAAGTGAACCTCTTCGTTTGTTACCGAGGGTTTCCACATGTCAGTGTTGGTAACAGTGGTTCCGACTTCATTATGGGATCTTTAAACTTCGATTTTAGTTTCACCAAGCCAAACCAAGCTTTCTCTCTCTAGCTTCTTACTTCTCTCAATTATTTTTGGTTCACAACCAAAGACTCATCAAAAACCTTCACCAAGGTTTGTACTCACAGAAATTTTCAGAGAGAATGAGGAAGAAAAAGTTTTCTTAGTTGTGTCTTGCTTAGGAAGGTAACAACAACGTCAATGGACAAGAGCATCAAAATGCTTATATTCTATATTCAACACTTGAGTGTTTTCCCTGCACAACTGTCCAACACAACTAACATGCCCATTCTCCTTTTTCATTTCATTAAATAAAACAAAACAATCCTATTGCTCACTTGCTCCACTTGTCCACTTGTCTTTTATTTATCAAATAAACAAAAGCAATGTGAGAGTGGGAGAGAGAAAAGAGATTATATATATATATATCTTACATATATATATTAAAGTAGTATATATATATATATATATTACTTTAATGTATATATATATAAAATAAAATATTATAATCATTACATATAAGATATTATTATTATATTAAAACTTTAATCAGCATTAAAACATTATATCATTATATCATAATATAATATTCGTAAATCATATTTATGTTATCTCATAATTAACCCAAACATTTCTTACTTATATGAGTGTTAGCTTGTCCTTGCCGGGAAATATATTATTTATAATAAAGAATCAAATTACTACCCAATCAAAGTATCAGAACAACATCATTAACAAATTAATGATTATTGTACAATAGCAAATGCCATCATCATCAAGTAATCTATTGTGTGTGACCCCTAGGTTCACTGTGAACTGAACATTAGTGGATACAAACTCTTTCGTATCACTTCGATACAACTCTTTGTAACCAATGTTCCTAATGATCATGACTGACCTTTAGCAAAACGTCATGACCCCCAAACACAAATAAATGAACCCATATAGTCGTACGTGCATGTAGTAAAGTTCCTATACTATTGACTCCCAATCTAGTATGGGTCATGGAATTGTCAAACCCCTAACTCAATCATAGGATAAAAACCTCAATCATATACAAGATTCATATATCCGGGAAACACCTTTTTGGACATACATGCTTTGGCCAAGACTTTATTCCCACATATGACAATACCACCTAGGATCTCATGACCCAACATCTGAGCTAGCAGATTCTATCTTAGCTATCACCTGTCCTCTTACACCTAAATACATTGCCAGCTAACTTCTTTCACCAGGCATGACTAGCCTGGTGCGATATACACAAGTGAACGATGTGCCTCAGTGAGGAGGGCAGTCGTGATACCTTAAGTCAAAAGACTAGTGGTACATTAGTACAACTGTGTGATGGATCATTAACTATGGATAATCATCCATGTGATTTGTCACGTTTGGTTACATTCAATAACACGTTCTTTAATGTATTACCAATGTTTATGCTCTTGTGACATGAGACTTGTCACCTAACTATTAGCATCTAATACTAATTCTTGGTAGCATGAAACATTCTAGTCATGCAATGTCATAGCCCCTTATGACATTACCTCAACCGAAAATAGATTTGGATGTATTCAAATTAAAACTCTGTCATCATATCTATAACTCCTTGCAAATAGAGTCATGACATCATAATATATCACGGGATCTCATTCTGCATTTTATATATACAATATATATTAGCAACTATACATGCAAAATGATATAATAGTCATTTTTATTAATCGTAAACTGATATACAATTAGTTACAGAATTATATATACATTAGGATGATATCTTTGAACTGTATGACACGATTGGTTTTAGAACATATCTCCAATAGAAGGAAGACAAACCAAATCGAGAGGAATGGGGAAGGAAGGCAAATATAACAAGCAAAGATAAGATATATGTATTGATTTGGTAGTTAATGATAAGGTTGAATGCATATAGGTAGCTAATGTATGTTATGTTGTACATAACATAATTGTTATTAAGGAATCGTTAAGAAATGCATAAACTGAATTGTGGCAGTAGTAAGAATTGTGGTTGTATTGTAAAAAATTGATATACAAAGTGAAACCGATGAGCTTGAGGAGCGTTAAGGGTGTGCGTGCTATGTCGCCGAAGAATCAAAACACAAACTTGTGATGCAGGTAAATCGTAGTTATGTGTTCATGTGAGCTGTGTTTGAAGTTGATAAAATTATAATATAAGAATGTTATAAGACATGTATAGGGTAGCGCATATGCGTGGAGTGCCAAATGGATGAGAGTGCGAGTGAAACGCATAAGCGTCGGCCGTAGGAAAATTTTGCTCAAGGTTTAGTAAAATAGAGATTGTATGAGTTTTGGACCTCAGATTGAGGGACCATAAAATTCTACATAAACTAGATACATAGGGGCACGACATAGCCAAAAACCTAGCCAAGACGCTAAGCGATGTAATCCTAGATTTGGTTAAAACTGAGCTGTCCTAGCTACAGGTCACACCCAATTACATTGAGTGATATAGCGAAAACCTATTGTAACTTGAGCGTTTGGACTCGAAATGTGAATCCATAAGAAGCAACAAAAACTAGACATGTAGTAGAATGAGTATTAAGAAACTTAGGTTGAGATACCTTACAGATGCAATGCACTATAAATTTGAAATCAATTGATGCGCATTGAATGCCATACATGCTTCCGAAATGTGTATATTTGGTTTAGTCTTGGGAATGGATCAGGATATAATCCCTCTGCCCGGTCAAGCATGTATCCTTGCGTATGAACTATCCCTCTGTCCAGTCAAGTGCGTAGCTTTGGATATGGACCAAAGAAAGATGTATGCACCTGACGATTGGTGTTATTTCTTAGTGTCTTGGGGGATGAAAGAAACGAGATGCCCCAAGACACTGTAGTATTTGTTGGGATGTTTGAGGGAACGCCCTTAAACGCTAGTATATTACAGAGTGATGAATTATGTATTTGATACATTGAAAGTTTCTTCTGTTTAAATACAAATGATTATTGCATGTATATATATATATATATATTTCATATGAATAAGCAAATAATGGCATAAGTATGTGAACAATGGTATGATTATGCGAATGATGACAAAAGTATGTAATTGATGGCAAGGTATAAATATATGTATAAGAAGTGATGTTTGTGTGTGTTTCATTCACTTACCGAGTCTTGCTAGACTCACTCCTCTCACCTACCAGTTTTGCAGGTAATCCTTAGTTAGTGAGTATAAACAACATCTTGAAGATACGGACTTGGAGGAGAGGTCCTAGGTCCCAGTCACTATTGTATTTGGTTCATCTCATATAGAGATCATCAATTTTATTTGGTTTTAATATGTAATATAAGTTGCTGATGTCTTGGGTTGCATGTATATAGAATTATAGGTGTATAGTAGATATTATTTTGAGGTACAGTGTATTATCTGATATATATATGTCAATAGTGGTGATATGATGCTTTAAGTTATGTGGATTTAATATGAGTTTATTTAAGATTGCATATATAACAGGTTTTGTAAGGCTTAGAGTGATAGGAGGGACCTATCACCTGCCAGTAACACTCCCGGATTTAGAATGTTACAAATATAATTGGACTAATTGAATATTATAGGATTGGAGTGAATTGAATTGAATTATATTTAGTATTGTTTTGTATTTGGTGTGGTACATGATTGTATTTGATTGTATATATAATTTATTACTAAAATTATATTTAAAAAACATTATTTAAATATTTATTTAATCATTAACTTAATTTAATGATTTTAAATAAAAACTAATTAAATATTTGAATTTTAGGATATATATAAAGTATAAAATATATGTATTATACATCATTAAATTTAAATTATTAGCTATTTAAATCAATGTGAATGAATATCTATTAAACACAAAATAATAATTTAATTTTTTTTATGAATATTAATTAATAATTGGCATTTATATGATATTTCTTATTATTCACAAAATATACTATGTAAGTTATTAGTTATTTTTTTAAAAATAAAATTTATTATTTATTAAATATTTTTATGGTAAAAATATTATGTTTCTAAAAATTAATACAAAAAATTTAAAATTTTAACACAACCACAATCAAGAATATGTACAAAAATAATGATAGTGAGTAAATAGATCAAACTCTCGGATTTATAGCGGTTTAATATAATTTTTGCCTACCTTAACTCCTTCGAGCTCTATTTAAAGATTTCATTATGAATAAGTTTTAAACCCCAAGATTCAATATACAACTAATGAGATTATAGATACTCCTTCAAACCTAACAAGTTATTCTCTCCAAATTACTTAACCTCACTATACTTAATTGAAAAACAAACATTAAACTCAAGATTCAATTTACAACAAAGAGGATTTTTGGTACCTCTTCAAACTTTAAAAGTGATTTCACTCCTAAATCACTTAATCTCACAATACCCAAGTGAAAGACCATTTTTTTTTCACTCTTTTACAAATAAGAATGAAAGTAGAAAATAGATTACATCTTTAAATAATTCTCTAACAAGAGAGAATATTACAAATGAAAGAACTAGTAGTATAATATGTATTTTTAGCAATTTGTAAGCTCAAAATTTAATTTTGAAACTTGAAAAATGTTTTCAAGCATTTAGAGTTTGAGAAAAATGTTTAAAATCATCTATCAATATGTCTAAGACCTGTATTTATAGTTGGAGTTCTAAAACTAACCGTTATGAGACATAAAATTCAAATTTCGATGCAAATAGTTGAGCAGTTCAAGTAAACGGTTGGTTGATTCTTGTAAAATTGAAGGCCAAAAAAGGAACCCAGGCAACCGGCTAGCTAATAGTAATAACTAGTGGGCCAATTCCTAGCAATTGGTGGCCAGTTAAAGGAACCAGTAGCCCGGTTTATAAATTCTTTATGTTTTCAAACATTTTCAAAAACCTGTTGTTTAGTCCCTAAAACCTTGCAATTTGGCTCCTATCCAGTTTTGAAATTAGTGATTAAGTCCATATCCTAGGGTTTAAAAAAGTTTATATTTTAGTATATTTTGCAAGTTTTGAAAGTGTGTTTGTACAAAACAAATGATCTTACAAATTTACTACAATCACACACATACAAACATTTCTTTTTCAATGATTTAAGAATTGATTCTTCAATTTGAGTTCTTGATGCTTTTTTTACATTTGCTTGATTGAATGACATATTTTGTTTTTATCAAAACATGAGTTTGTGTGATACTAAGGTCAACAAAATATACCTAATGTTTTAAAATGACCCAATGTGAGGTCGAAATATAAGTAATCGATCTTGACTTATCTATGAGACCATACCACTTGTTGGTGCATTTTTTAAAATGTTTTAAAATATTGATAATAAAACATATAAAATAAATCATACATGCACAAAAGACACGTTAATTTAATGTGATTCACTCTTAAATAGATTACGTTCATAGATGAGAGAGAAATCCATTATAATTGTTAACATAGATTATAAGAGAACACAGATTATTAGTAACTCAGCTAAATAATTAACGATAGGTGTTTAAACAACTATTCCTATGTCTTAATAGCGAACACCCATTGTGTAATTTATCATATATTCTCTTGCCCTTTATATTGTGAGTGACGTCTTATTCTTTGTTGCAGTTGTATTCTTGTTAGAGATATGCCCTAGAACCAATAATGTCATATAGTTTAGAGGTATCATTCTATGTGTATATATTTATGTAATTAATTATAAATTAGTTTACAATTAATAAAATGACCTTTATATCATTTTGCATATACAATATCTAATTCATATTGTATATATATAATGCAGAATGAGATCTCGTGATGTATTATATACTATCTTCAAAGAGTTATAGATATAAGAATAGAGTCTCTTATTTAATACATATTAATTAGTTCCCTTTTAAGGTAATGTTATATGTGAATATAACATTACATGACTGGTATGTTTGATGATGCCAAGGATTAGTATTGGATGTTAATAGTTGGGTGATGAGTCTCATGTCACAAGAGTATGAACATAGGTAATACATTGGTGAATGTGACCAAATGTGACAAATCACATGGGTGATTATCAATAGTCAATAATACATTACATAGTCGTGCTAATATAGCACTAGTCTTTTGACCTGAGGTGTCACGGTTGCCTTTTGCAGTAAGACACATCATTCACTTATGTATATAGTATCAGGTTAGCCACACCTGGTGAAAAAAGCTTGCTAGTAATGTGTTTAAGTATATGAGAACAGGTGATAGCCAAAATAGAATCCGTTGACCTAGATGTTAGAGTTTGAGATCCTATGTGAAACTGTCATATGCGAAAATTAAGTCTTTGGTCAAAGCATATATGTTCGAAAAAGTATTTTACGGATATATGAATCGTGTAAATGATTGAGTTTCTAATCCTATGATTGAGGTAAAGGTTTGATGATACCATGACTCACACTCGATTGAGAGTCGATAGCAGAGGGACTTTATTGCATAGACGTACGACTATATCGGTTTATCCGATATATTTATTCATCTGTGTCTGGAGGTCATGACATCTTGCTAGAGGTCACTCTTGATCATTAAGAACTTTGGTTACAAAGATTTATACTAAAGAGATACCAAAGAGTTATACTAAAGAGATACCAAAGAGTTATAATAAAGAGATACCAAAGAGTTAATATCTATCAATGTCCAGCTTACAATGAATCTGGGACGTCACACACATTAGTCAGTTATTTGATGATGATGATAATTGCTATTGTACAATAATCATTAATTTAGTTAATGATATTGTTGCAATACTTTGATTGAATAACAATTTAATTCTTTATTGTAAAGAATAAATTTTTCGATTAGAACGTGTTAGCATCTGTATGCGTGGGAAATATTTCATAATTTATGAGATAACGTAAATATGATATATGAATTTATATGATATTGAAAAATGTATAAGATATATAAATATTAATGAATAAATGAGTTTATTCATTATTAATCATTTTAAGGTTATTTAATCAAATAATTTCTTTATTGGCAAGTGCCACCATGTGATGTTGCTAATTGTTAAACCTATGATTAAATCATGTCCATTCATTTTTAATTAATAGTTGAGATTTAATGTATTAATATTTATTAAAGTAATCATTTAAAAATGAAATATCTTTTTCAAATATTAATATATTATTAAATATCTAAAGTAGTGATTACATAATTATATAATAAAGTAATATATAAATATCTATGTAATCATTATATAATTATATTATTAAAGTAATAATATAAGATATTTAAGTAATGATTACATTTTATATAATTAAAGTAATAATATAATATATGTATCTCTCTCTCTGTGTAATATATTAATTTGATTAATATATTATATTATTACATTAATTTAATTAATGTTAATTGAATCCATTTATCATTGTTTGATACTTGGTATGAGTTAATTCATTTGATGAATGAAATGCATAAAGGCGTTACATGTATTAATGATTTGAATTTGATTCAATTTAGAATTGTAAAAGGTGAGAAGACTTAATGGTTAAGTCTTTTATCATGATGCTACTTCTTCCTTTTTCCACTGCACTTTCCCAAGAGCATCATTCTTGATTGAAGAATTTTGTGTGCTTTTTTATTTTTTATTTTTTTTAACAAAACAAATGGAAGAAAGAAGCAAAAGAGAGAAATAGAAATAGGAAGAAAAGAAAGAGATTGAAAGGGGTTTCATTTCTCTTCTATTCCTATTGACTAGTTAGAGTTTTCTAAGTGTAATAAATCTTTTGTTAACTTGGTGAAGCTAGTATCCATAGCTTAGAAATCCCATCATGATTATGTTGATGAAATTATTGAAAAATATTTTGTGATAATTATGTTGAAAACATGATAATTGATGTTGTTAATTTCATTAATAAATATTGTCATGTGTTTCAAATTGAATGAATTTGTTTTATGCATGTTTTGAGAACATTTAAAATGGCCTAGGACTGATTTTATGGAGAATGGATTAATGTGTTTATAGTAAACATTTAAAATATAATCTATTTTTGCCTAATGAATGGGCTACAGATCATTCTATTTTAATGAGTATTGATCCCTTTGGAAACAGATTAATACTTGCTAGTTGAGAGTATCGATACTTTTAGCAATAAATTGATACATGTAGATTACGTATCATTCTGTTTATGAAGTATCGATCATTTTGAAGAAATGATTGATACTTATAGTTGAAGGGTTGATTGGATCGATATCGTAATGAAATAGATCGATATTTATAATGAGTCATAAAATATAAGCGAGCCATGGATCGATCTTTGGCTAGAGAGAATCGATTTGTGTAAGAAGCACATTGATTTCTCTTTGTGCTTTGAAAACACGAATCGATACCTTGAGAGGGTGGATCGATCTGTATCTAAAAAAAAAAGAGTAATTTTTTTTCTTCATTCTTGTATAATTTCCAAATATTATAACCATCCATTAGCCACAACTTTCACATGTACTAATTGATTAGTATATTTTTTGTTACTAAAAATTTAATTTATTGTAATTAAATTTTTTGGGTTTGAAATTGTTTCAATTGGACAGAAAAATAATACTCCAAATTAAAATTGAATTGAATGATAATTCTAATTAATTTTGATTCAACTAAAATTAATAGAATTTTAGTGGAGTAATTATATGAACATAAATAGAAAAATTAATATTGTATCAATTAAAGTCTTTCTCCAATAAATTAATTTTTCAATTTATTAAATTGAAGAAGTTAAATGAGACCTTAAATAAAAATATCCCTCTTTTAATATTAGGTTCAATCATTCCAATACAGTCGGTAGGTTATAGGCATCTTAGATGAGGTAACCCAATAACTGTTAGGTAAGTGTCGTAGTCTATTTGACCTATTTCTTGATAAGGGGTCTTTGGCTTCCAATAACTGTTAGGTGAGGGGTTTGATTTCATTCTTATTCAATAAAAGGCATTGGGTCTAGCCTAACTAGGTTGAGACACTAATAACTATTAGGTGAGGTGTCTTTTTTTAGAGGTAGATTGATCATGTCTTGTAAAGAGTTACAAACAGAAATATGTTTTTGACTTATTGGGTTTGCTTGACCAATAATTAGTAGGTAAGATTTTGTGAGTTTGATAATAATATGATTACCCAAGAAAACCTGTAATTTGATTATAGTTTTCTAATTGAAGGAGTATGTGATATAATTAAAGTAGTGAATAGTTTTACATATTATTATACATTTTGATGTATTTTATTTTTCTATAGATCTTCAAACGTTGAATCTCTTTTCTAGTGGAAGAATAATGCTTAACCCTCTTCTCAAGATCCTTGATACTCATAGGTTTACTAAACCTAATTTTAAGGTTTGATATCCGAATCTTAGAATTGTTCTAGATTCTGAATGGATTGACTATGTCCTTCAAATGCCTATGCTCAAGTTCCTTTCACAGGAGGCTTCATTAGAGGAGACTGAGACTTTCTAAAAATGGAAAACGATAATCTCAAAGTTTGATCGTATATGCTAGCATTTATAAGTGATGACTTACAAACTTAGCATGAGAATATGCAGGATGCCTCAATGGTCTATCTCTCTTTGGTGGAAATGTTTGGGGAGAGTTTCAACTATAGACGGGGTAAGTTGTCCACTGCTTTGTTTAGAATGATGTTTAATTCGGGAGTGCCTTCGGAGTCCCATCTTATGTAGATGATAAACTTCATAAGTTAGTTAGAATCTTTGGGGTTTTCTATGAACTTTGGGTTACAGACGAATTTGATCCTTAGTCACTCCCATTTAGCTTTGACCAGTTTGTTACCAGTTATAATATGAATAAATTGAAACATACTCTTCTTGAACTTATGAATGAGATTGTTTTATTTCATAAGAGAGTCTCTAAGGGAAAAGGGAGGGAGACTGTTCTTGCTGTAATGTCTTATGGTAAGATATCAAAATGGAAAGGTAAGAAATTTAAAGAATTCAGAGCTAAAATAGAGAAACAAACAAGAAAGAGTATTGTGATTCTACAATATGATTATGAAGGTGAATACTTAAGTAATAAATTTCTAGAATTTCTTAAAATTAATGGTATACTTTCTTAACTTACACCTCCTTATACACTACAACATAATAGTGTATCTGAAAAGAGGAATCGTATTTTATTAGATATGGTACGATCTATGATGAACTTTACGAATTTACCTATGTATCTTTGAGGATATGCCTTAAATACCACAATTTACATCTTGAATAGGACTCCATCCAATACAATTCCTAAGACACCGTATGAGATATGGTATGAGAAGCTTCCAAGCTTTAATTATATAAAGCATTGGGGATTTCCAACTTATGTTAAAATAGTTAACACTGAAAAGCCAGATGTTAAGTCTTAAAAAGGTTAATTCATTGGATATTCTAAAGATAGTTTAAGATATTATTTCTACTTTCATACTGATCGAAAAATTTTGATTAGTAGACATGCACAATTTCTCAAGAATCAGTTCATTGAGGACGGTGGTATAGGTAAAAACATTGAGCTTTCAGAGGTGTTTAGAAAGCTTGATAATGATCAACCTCAAATAGATGAGCCTATTGATGCAGATGAACTGGTTCATGTTGATAAACTAGTTCGATCTGATCCTCAGTCTTCTGTAAACAAAACTCTTCGTAGATCTATTAGGATATCACGCTTTTTTCAAAGATATTATTTTCTTTCTGAAAATAATTTTGAATCATTTATGATAGGAGAAGATATGTAGAGGAAAGATCTTATAACCTATAAAAAAACGATATTATATATCGATTCTGGAAGATGGCTTAAAGCTATGAAATCCAAAATGGAATCTATGTATGCTGATCAAGTGTGGTCAATTATTGTTCCATCAGAAGGAATTATTCCTATCGGTTTGTTAATGGATTTACAAACGAAAATTTGGTAGATGGAAAAGTAAAGACTTTTAAAGTTAGGTTAGTGGCAAAGGGTTATAATCATCAGAAACAAGGTGTTGATTTTGATGAAACCTTTTTGATAGTACCCATGCTAAAATCAATTCAGATATTACTTGCTGTTACAGCTTATTATGACTATGAGATATGACAAATAGATGTGAAGACAACCTTCCTTAATGGTTTTATTGAGGAGACCATATATATGTAACAGCCCGTTAGTTTTATTGCATCTAATGATAGTCATAAGGTATATAAGTTGCGTAGATCCATTTATAGATTAAAGCAAACTTTTAAAAGCTAAAACATATGATTCGATGATGCAGTCAAATCATTTGACTTTATCAAGAATATTGATGAACAATGAGTCCACAGAAAAGAGAATAACAATGTTATCTCATTCCTTATATTGTATGTAGATGACATACTACTCATAGGAAACGATGTGGGCATGTTATCTGACGCTAAATTATGGTTATCTAATATTTTCTTCATGAAAGATATAGGAGAAGCGAACTTCATTTTGGGTATTTATGTCTATAGAGATAGAGCGAAATGAATGATAGGTTTTTCTCAATGTTAATACATAGATAAAGTATTGAAGAAGTTTAGTATAAATAGCTCTAAAATGGGTTTTTACTCTGCAGTCATGGAGTTCTTCTCTCTCGAGAAATGGGACTTAAGACTGAAGTTGAGCATGAGCCTGTGCAGAAGATTCCTTATACTTCAATAATAGGCAGTCTTATGTATGCTATGTTATATACTAGACCTAATATAGCGTATGCTGTGAGTAGTACGAGTCGATATCAGGCAAATCTTGAAGAAGAATATTGGACTACGGTCAAAAGGATCTGTAATTACTTGAAAAGAACTCAGAATTTGGTATTAACCTATAGAGGTGGTGAGTTAAAACTTAAGGGTTACACTGATTTTGATTTTTAATCAGATTAGATGATAGAAAGTCTATTTCTGTATTACCACCATGAGAGGATGGGTATTAGATACCATGGTCATTGGCTTTAGTGCAAATGGGAGTTTGTTGAAGATATGTCTTAAAACTAATCATGTCATATAATTAAGAGATATCATTCTATGTATATATATTTCTGTAATTAATTATAAATTAGTTTATGATTAATAAAATGACTTTTATATCATTTTGCATATATAGTTTCTAATTTATATTGTATATGTAAAATGCAGAATGAGATCCCGTGATGCATTATAGTGTCAAGATACTATTTGTAAAGAGTTGTAGATATGAGTACAAAATTTTTGATTTAATATATACTAATCAGTTCTCGGTTGAGGTAATGTTATATGAGAATATAACATTAAATGACTGGCATGTTTGATGCTGTCAAGGATTAGTATTGGATGCTAACAATTGGGTGACGAGTCTCATGTTACAAGAGCATAAATATAGGTAATACGTTGGTAACATGTTACTGAACGTGACGAATCACATGGTGATTATTTATAGTCAATGTTACGTTACACAGCCATACTAATGTATCGCTAGTCCTTTGACTTGAAGTATCATGGCATATTGTTCACTTGTGTATATAGCATTGGGCTAGTCACACCCGATAAAAGAAGCTTGCTGACAATGTGTTTAAGTGTATGAAGACAGGTGATAACCAAAATAGAATTTGTTGGCTTAGATGTTGGAGCTTGAGATTCTAAGTGGAACTGTCATACGCAAAAATTAAGTTTTTGACCAAAGCATATGTGTTTAGAAAAGTGTTTTGCGGATATACGAATCCTATATATGATTGAGGTTCTGATCCTATGATTGAGTTAAGGGTTTGACGATAATATGACCCACACTTAATTGGGAGTTGACAGTAGATGGATTTTACTACATGCACTTACAACTATATGGGTTTATCTGATATATTCATTCATTTATGATCAGGGGTTATAGCATCTTGCTAGATGTCACTCATGATCATTGGGAACTTTTGTTACAAAGAATTGTACCAAAGAGATACCAAAGAGTTAGTATTTATTTATATTCAGCTCACAATGAACTTAGGGAGTCACACACTTTAGTTGGTTACTTGATGATAATGATAATTGCTATTGTACAATAACCATTAATTTAGTTAATGATATTGTTTTGATCTTTGATCAGATAATAATTTAATTATTTATTGTAAAAAATAAATTTCTCAACTAACACGTGTTAGTACCATATGCATTGGAAATGTTTTAGTAATTTATGGGATAACGTAAATATGATTTATAAATTTATATGATATTAAAAAATGTATAAGATATATAGAAATTAATAAATAAATGAATTTATTAATTATTGATTATTTAAATGTTATTTAATCAAATGACTCTTTGATTGAGAAGTGATACCATGTGATGTTGCCAAGTATTAAGCCTATGATTAAATCTTGTCCATTTATTTTGAATCAATAGTTGAGATTTAATGTATTAATATTGATTAAAGTAATTATTTAAAAATGAAATATCTTTTTCAAATATTAATATAATATTAAATATCTAAAGTAATGATTACATAATTATATATTAAAGTAATATA
>JAXCLQ010025034.1:2411-19550 GCA_035584115.1 Cedrela odorata
AGAAAGTACATCGAAGCAATGCAGAAAAGAAGAGTGTCTTAAACTCCTCTAATGTGGGTGCAAGTGCAACAGCGTTGTTTGTTCTTTTTTTCTTCTAAAAAGATCAAAGACAAATAATGAAAGAAAGAATCACCCGAGCATCTCTATCATAAATACGGAGAAATTGAATTGAATTCAAACCCTAGTGGGCGAGAAGGTACGTGTTTTCTTCATAGCATAGGGTGACCGACCTTGCCCATAATAGTAAGTAATTGGAATTGAACACCTCTGGCTCTGGGTCGCGCAAATAGCACCCATTTCTCTTAACCCCCATCCATCACCTACAGATTCGTCACCATTGCCTCCAGTGTCGTATCTTTCTTTCTACTCCCTTACCATTCGCATGCTCTTCCACTATTTTTTCCACCTTAATTCTAAACCACCATTGCCTGTCACCGGCATTATTAAGTTCGTCTCTTTCTCCACAACTCCTCGTATCACATCTCTTCTCCTAAAACAATGCAAATCCTTAACCCAAGCCAACCTCATTCACCAACAAATACTTGTCCAAAACCTCACTCACATCCCAACTTCTCACCTCATCGCTGCCTATATTTCTCACAACGCTCCTTCCCTCGCTTTATCACTCCTCCAACGTCTTTCACCCTCCCCTTTCTCAGTCTTCTGGTGGAACATCCTGATCCGCCGTGCTGTTCGCCTTAGGCTACTTCATAATGCGTTCAATTTCTTCAAGCAAATGATGAGGCTAGGATGGCACCCTGATGACTATACCTTCCCTTTCGTTCTTAAGGCCTGCGGCGAGCTCCCCTCTTTCCGTCGCGGCTCTTCTATTCATGCTGTAGTTTGTGTACGTGGGTTTGATTCGAATATATTTGTTTGCAATGCACTGGTGGTTATGTATGCACGCTGTGGCTCTTTGGGGCACGCACAACAGATGTTTGATGAATTGTTTCAACGAGGGATATGTGATACCGTTTCATGGAATACAATCGTGGCGGCTTATTCACAGAGTGGTGATGCAGAAAGTGGGTTAATGTTGTTTTCAAGAATGAGCGATGATGTTAAAATTCACGTGGATGGTGTTAGTCTTGTCAACGTCCTTTTTGCATGTGCGTCTCGGGGCTCGTGGTCGAGGGGTAAGCAGGTGCATGGTCACGCAGTGAGGACTGGGTTGATTGAGGATGTGTTTGTGGGAAATGCTTTGGTGGATATGTATGCCAAGTGTAATATGATGGAAGAAGGAAAGAAGGTTTTTGAGAGGATGAAGGCAAAGGATGTGGTTTCTTGGAACACCATGGTCACAGGTTATTCTCAAGTTGGTAGCTTTGATGATGCTCTTGCCCTTTTTGAGAAGATGAGGCAGGAGAAAATAGAATTGAACGTTGTGACGTGGAGTGCTGTAATTGCTGGGTATGCGCAGAGGGGATATGGTTACGAAGCCTTGGATATCTTTAGACAAATGCAGTCCTGTGGGTTGGAACCAAATGTTGTTACTCTTGTGTCACTTCTTTCTGGTTGTGCTTCTGTTGGAGCGTTGCTTCATGGGAAGGAGACACATTGCTATGCCATCAAACGAGTTTTTAGCGGAGATTGGAGTGACCGGGGTGATCTTATGGTGATTAACGCTTTAATTGACATGTATGCTAAATGCAAGAGTGTCAATTTGGCACGTGCTATGTTTGATGCAATTGCACCGAAAAACAAGGATGTTGCGACTTGGACTGTGATGATAGGTGGTTATGCTCAGCATGGCGAAGCTAATTATGCACTAACACTCTTTGCTCAGATGTTCCAGCAGGATAAACCTGTAAGACCAAATGCTTTTACCATATCCTGTGTTCTGATGGCTTGTGCTTGTTTGGCTGCATTGAGGTTTGGCAGACAAATTCATGCATATGTTATGCGGAATCAATATGAGACAGTGAGTCTGTTTGTGGTTAACTGCCTCATAGATATGTATTCAAGATCAGGAGACCTTGACGCTGCCACAGTTTTATTTGATAACATGAAGCAAAGAAATGATGTTTCATGGACATCTCTGATGACAGGTTATGGCATGCACGGTCGCGGCCATGAAGCTCTCGTGGTTTTTGATAAGATGAGGAAAGCAGGTCTGGCACCTGATGGTGTAACCTTCCTTGTAGTGCTGTATGCTTGCAGCCACTCGGGAATGGTTGATCAGGGGTTAAAATACTTTGGTGAGTTAAGCAAGGAGTTTGGTATTACTCCAGCGCCAGAACACTATGCTTGCATTGTTGACCTGTTGGGTCGTGCTGGTCGCTTGGATGAAGCTATGGAACTTATTGAAGGCATGCCCATGGAACCAAGTCCTATAATTTGGGTGGCATTGCTTAGTGGTTGCAGGATCCATGCTGACGTGGAACTTGGGGAATATGCTGCAAATCGATTGTTAGAATTGGAGTCAGAGAATGATGGGTCATATACACTGCTTTCAAACATATATGCAAATGCTGGGCGTTGGAAAGATGTGGCCAGGATTAGATCATTGATGAAACATACAGGGATTAAGAAGAGGCCTGGTTGCAGTTGGGTAGAGGGAAAGAAAGGCACAGCAACCTTCTTTGTGGGTGACCGAACTCATCCACAATCTCAACAAATATATGAGATCCTTGCAGATTTGATTCAACGCATCAAAGCCATGGGGTATGTTCCAGAGACGAGCTTTGCACTCCATGATGTGGATGATGAAGAAAAAGGTGATCTTATTTTTGAACATAGTGAGAAATTGGCTCTTGCATATGGAATTCTAACTACAGCTCCAGGGGCACCCATCCGGATCACCAAGAATTTGCGCATATGTGGTGATTGCCACACTGCCATTACCTTCATATCCATGATTATTGATCATGAAATTATTTTAAGAGACTCAAGCCGCTTCCATCATTTCAAGGAAGGATCTTGCACCTGCAAAGGCTATTGGTGACACTGGAATGTTTGAATTCCCATTGAGTAATGAAATTATGCTCTTCAATTACAAATTTTTATCTTGCACCTGCAAATGCTTTTGGTGACACTAGAATGCTGCAATTCCAGTTGAGTAATGAAATCATGCTCTAGAAATACAAAGTTTTTGTTGCACCTCCCTCAATTTTTATGTATTTCTTGTGTTGCTTATTGGAATGAATATCTTTCTATTACGGGAAAGTTTTTCTTTGTTCACTATTCAATGATGCAGGCTTTGCTATAACTTGAAGCTTAAGACAAGGCATTAATGGTTTGGCATTTCTAGTGACTGTAACAGTTTGTATTCTGGTCAAGGTAGTGGATTTGGCTGACCTAGTTCTGACAGTTTCGGTTCTAATGCAAACCAACCTGGGAATTTCAGTGGTCCTGGGTTTAATAGTTCAGGTGGATTTGGGGAGTTCACTAGATCAGATCATTCAAGTGTTGGTGATGATGAGTCAGGTTGTTCTTGTAGATTTGGGGACCTTGGTGACAATCACTCTAACCAATCACTCTAATCGACCCTGGTTTCATTGATTTCTTTGGCAGCTCTGGAAACGACAGTACTGTTGATAATCAGAACACCGGGAAAAGACCATTCTTACTTGTTGAAGGTAAGCCTACTTCTAAAATTCCTTAGATATTGAGGTGCAAAATATTAGTACCATTTGTCAACCCTTTTTGTAATTACAAATTTTGCTTTATATTTAATTTACATAAGATATGGAAGCATTTGAAAGTGTTATTGATTATAAATTCTAGAATTTGATATTAGGTTTATTAATTTATTTTGCAAGAAATGAAAATTTTAAGGAAATTTTTTTATTATCCCTGAGTTTTGTACTTGGTACTCCCTTCAGATGCTTGTGTTTTTCTAGAGATGTATACTTCCTGAAAGCTTAGGTTTTCAACTTAGATAAAGTTTTATGTGCAAACAAGGATAATAGTACAGGAAAAGGCCTACACTTTCATGGATTTATTGTATCAAGTCATGCTTATACTGAATACAAAGCTCCACACACAGAAACAATGTGTCGATGAATGCTTGCGTGTTTTGATATTACCTCGTCTTTTTTTCACCGTTGAGATTCACTGGCACCTACCAACTTTAAGATTGTAATTCATTTGCAGGTTGAGAACTATGTTATTGGGTTAGTCTCCTGCCCATTTGCATGGCTACTGACAGGATTGAAGACACCCTTTGTTGATTAATAACTTGTTATTGCTGGGTTACTTGGTCCGCCAAACTTAAAACTTTTGGTTTTTGGGTGCATAGTATCTCTGGAATGGCGGTGAATGAGTGACAGATATAGGCAAATTACGAACCATTTTTAAGGAGAATACGGTGCTTAGACTTCTTTGTACTGGTTGCTATCAAGTTATTTTATTTTTATAATGTTGCCTAGTTTTAATTTTTAATTTTTTTATATTCATATTTAAGAAGAGGACCAGGCCAGGCCAAGCCACTTGTGTAATGTAATATGTAATGGTCTTTTTCTCCTAAATTTTATTTGCGTTATGATACTCCAAAACATGTTATAACAGTGCTTAGTTTTTGTTATTGTTATCACCGTTGTTGAAGTCACAAGCCTTGAGGATTAACTCTTTGAAACCACCTTTCAAAGTAAATATGAAAAATCTTTTCATGTTTGCATCTCTAGGTGTAGGATTTTAAAACCACCTTTCAAAGTAAATATGAAAAATCTTTTCACCATTTACAGCAATTGCTTATTTAAACTGTGTCAAAACACATCCTAAAATATTCTCTGGTATGGTATTCTAGGTAGATATTATCACATTGTTGTCATTTCCCAATCAGAAATTGGTAGTATAATAAAATAAATTTTCTTTTCTAACAGAACATGAAATATCAATGTCATGCAAGAGAATTCTTGCCCCCTATCCTTGCCTACTATACGTTAGTGTGTGCTCTTCTCGACTGCTTAGAAGAAATTTGGTCACACAAAGGCAAACAAAATTTGAATTTATCTAGAATGTTCAATACATTGAAAAACTGTGCAGGTCAGGACTTTCACACAACAGTAGAAAATTTGAATTCACAAATGACCCTTTTTTTTGGGTATCAAAACTTTCATATTTCTTGAGCAAAATTTTCCAATTTAATGACCCTTCATTGATGATCCTTCCCCGCATAAATAACAAGAAATACCTCAGGACTACCAAATTTATGCATATTTTACTTCTTATATAGGATCAATACAATGCAAAAAATAGGGAAAGAAAAATGTATCCTTCTCTTATATTACTTGCTCTCTAGAAATCTTTTGTTGTTGCATGTTGGTTACCTTTAGAGAATCTCATTAACATTCTGTCTTGACAAGCAGACAGAGAGCAACATCTTAACCTGTATCAGAAACGAATAAATTATCAATCATATAAAGGAACATCTATACAAAATGCAATGCCCACAATTCCATTTTTTCCTAAACCCTATTTTTTTTTTTTAAAAAAAAATAACAGCTCAAACCTTATCATAGATTGATCTACGTGTTCAGAACAATTCTTTATTGCTGCCTGGAACTATCAGTGGGTTCAATACTGTGATCTTCTGTCAATTGCTGGTGCTGTTGCTGAATTTGCTGGTTTTGTTGTTCCTGCTGCTGCTGCAGGGTTCTATTCATCTGCTGATCGAGAGACTGCATTTGCCTGCTCATTCTCCATCTAAGGTACTCCACAATAAGAGAATTTGTACTAATTGCAATTCCAAACCCAGTGAATGAAGAAAGGAGGACAGAGAGAATGGGATTCACATTAAGCTGCATGATTGAACAATTAATTGAGAAGATGAACACCACGAGTCCGCAGCCCAAAAAAATATTATTCAGTAAGGTAAGCAGAACAGTTAATATCACATACAAAACAACTTTAACCAAATGAAATAATGTATAATCCACAAAGTCAAGGAATAAAGTTAGTTCTGCTTGCTTACCACAGAGTAAAAGATATGAGCAAACAGGATCACAATTGCAAACTGGAAGGACGCATAAGCCCATATGTAACTCCTGCTCACTGCCACCATCATATGTGATAAACTCTTTTAAGGAACTTTAAGTTATGAAACAAAAGATGCTCTATCAAACTGCAGGTGAAAATTAGAAATTAACCCGACCAAATGGGGGAAAGAGAACCCAAAAAAAAAGAAAAAACAAAAGAGTTATTGATAATTTCTAGTCTATCTTCAAGGAAATATGCTAGTTGGTGTCCAGGCTAGCATCTTATATGGTCATAAATCGTGCTAGGTCTGGTGGTAATTGCAACAACATACTCCCACACACTATATCCACTTAAAGCCAAGTCCACATAGTTTTATTCTTGGATTCTCACCCAAAAGGCATCATTCTATTTGAGAAGAGAATCTCTATGTATAGCCCAGCAGCTGTTCTATACATGAAAACCCACTCGAGTGGCTAAAGCTACAGTTAATCAGTGTAATTAAAAATAAAACAGAAATAAATTTGGCTTCTATCATGTCATCATACCAAAGGCAGGGAGTAGGAGTCACTAAACGAAATCTATTTATACACATTAGTTGCACACCAAACGAGGATAGCCAAACATCCAAATAGAAATAAAGTACAACCCAAAACCTTTACTTGCAAGATAGAGGGGCCAACATTCATACAAGTGGGTATGCCAAAAAAAACACCCACATGGGGTAACATATTTTTACAGCAAAATTGAAAATGGATTGAAAATTAACCATAAATCTCTCAGATCAAGCAATAACTTGATGAGCGAAATCTGGCAATGAGAAAAGAGAACTTTTATTCTATTCTAAAACCTTTGCAGCTGCTTCTCTTTCTCCCTTAGTTCATTCTTTTTTCCAATTATACTTCAGATATAATGTGTGTCATGTGAAGTCTCAAGGTAACCTGTGTCATACAAGTGCTATATTATTAAGGTAATGTTTCATCATCTCTTTTAACTGAATTATATATTCCATTTAACACCAAGAAAATCACAAGTGAAACCATTAATGCTTAAGAAGATAGATTTTTAAGACTAAAGAGGGTAGACCAAGACCACTATGCACTACAGCAATCTAATATGAGGCAACATCAAATTGATGAATCACCAATGTATTAACCCAAAAACCACCTTATGACTCTCCAAATTATGAAAGTATTACTGAACACCAATAAGGGAGAACAAGAACACACTTAGAAGTTTTTATTCCCAGTTAAAAAGCTTTTGCATGCTTGTACTGTGATTTTATTTCACTGATGATTGTCAAAAGAGTACTCATGAAACACAACTTAATATGCAATTATAAAGACAGACTAGTAAATTGAAGAAAATTTTGCATGCTTGTACTGTGATTTTATTTCATTGATGATCGTCAAAAGAGAACTCATGAAACACAACTCAATATGCAATTATAAAGATAGACTAGTAAATTGAAGAAAATTTACCCATGGTTGAAGCAATCATTGAAGACAGGAGACCTAAAACACAAGAGAAAGGCAACGAAATAGCAAGAGCACGAGGACCCAAGTCGGAAACCTGCTCAAATTGAAATCCAAATGGAAGTTATAAAGAAAAATCAGTAAAACAAAATATTATGCCAATAAGATACACATATAAACTATAAAAATAAAACTGCAACATGGACATGTTAATCTTTGAATAAAAGTGCAATATTCTTATAAAAGCACTATTCTACTAATTTATTGAGCTTCCAATAGAATCAACAATTGATAGAGTTCTGTTCAATCACATAAACCAACTATGAATATAAGAAGTCAAAGTAATTCATGCAAAAAGCTTGCATAACACGGACCAAAGGCATCTGTAGGTGGTCAGTCTGGGGTACAATTCTCACCATTTACCTAATAAAAGAAGTTTTTTCTCACTCGCAAGCATACTCCATATACAATTACTGGATCATAAACAAAGTCACCACCAAGGCCTCAATACCTTAGCAGATATGTGCACTGTTAAATGCATGAGCTCTTTATCAATTGTTTGGTTGGAAGAGTATTATGTTGGAAGAAAACTGTACAGCTGATAGATAAACTAATGATATGAAGGACCTGATAGATGCTAAGTTCACTGACAAGTGTATGAACTAAATGGCATAAGTGGGAAGAACTTGGTGCATCCACAACAGTGTGCTATGAAAGACTAGCCAAGTGAATTTATAGTTTAGCGGAAATAGTTAAATGATATATACCAGAAGTTGCTCCAAAAAGCAGAAATATGCAAGCATGCTGACCATGACAAGAACTGGTATATCCTGCCAGACCCTGCAAGAATATAACAAGTGAAAAGACTGATCTGAACTGCAAGACAAATTCATGTCAAGACTGTCCAATACAGTTGCAGGTAACCAGGAACTGTGAAAATTAAGAAAATGTAGCAGTTACAAAAGCTTCTGCATGTTGAAGGTTCTTCAGGTTAGTAAAAAGAAGTAACAAGCATTGAAGAATAGAAGCCTAGAATTTACAATTGAGAGGAAACCAAGTAGGCAACAGGCGACTGTTCTTCAAGAGATTAACTGAAGAATTCAGAACCCTCTGTAGGAGAACATCTCAGATATTAATAGAGATGACAATTTTGCTCGCAAACCCGCTCTTTATGGTACGGGTTTGATATGCTTTTTAGCAGGTTTGGAAAAAATTTGGTAAATAAATTTAAAATCCGCAATGGGTTTGGGACGAATATGAGTACGGATAGATATCCGCGAATATATTTTTTAAAAATTATTAAAACAACGTCGTTTTAATATTAATATCCATTTTTTTTTTTGTCCACATCTATTTATATCTATTTGTCTATTATACTTTCTCATTGTCAATCATTTTTTAAATATTTTTATTCTACAACAATCATTCTATACAACACATATTTATTTATTTTCTCTAATTATTAAATTATATATATAAATATATAAAAATTTAAATTAAATTATTTAATTTAAGTTAGAGATATTAATTTTGAACAATTGATACATGTTATTAAAGGATAGACAAAAAATAATAAGTTAATAATATTAAATATTATTTATTAACTTTGAAATTTAAATTTGCATAAATTAAAATTCCAAAATTAATATATCATTACTAATTCATAAATTTCTAATTTTATATGAGTGATGTATTTTTATTTAAATTAATACAAAAATTTTTATTAAAAATTCACTAAAAATTCGCAAATATCTGCGCGAGTTTGGTAATAAATTATCAAACTCGCTACTGGTTTGGTACGGATATGGTATTGAATTTTTTTTGTGAATGAGGATGGGGGTTTGGAGATATCTGTCCCAAACCTGATCCGCTGCCATCCATATTAATATTAATACTGGAAAACCCATTGATCAATAGAATACCCTCAAGCCTCAATGATGTGGAAAAACCAATCACAATATGGCTCTTCACATCTAGGTTAGAGTTGAATAAACCACCTTGAGTGTAATAATGAACACATGCTCGTTTGTGTAACCCTCCATCTAGCCACTGAGTCAAGATTATCAAAACCATCCCATCTAAACACTGGAGCACGACTCCGACTCCAAGTTGAAGCCACTACCAAGGCAGAAATAACTGATCTCACAAAAACACTAGGAGAATGACCAATTTGGGATCCCTAGTCCAAACTCTACCCTCTTTTGAAAGTTATGTGTCTCTAGCAGTGTCATAATTATTGCGGTTCCCCAAGTCAGACATCCATAAATTTAATTTAGATTCAGTATCAATGTCACAACATAAGATGAAACCTACCATAATTGAGCCATTCTATGCATATTAATATATGGCATGGATTATAAAAGGAAAGAATTTCATTGAAATTCAAACAGGAAACAGCCTCAACCATTTTTCCATAGTTAATAGCACTGAGCTCATGGGCCTATCAGAGTGGCTACAACATCATGCAGCATAATTAGTGCGTACTAGTATGATGTATGAATTACATACTATCTTCTAAGGTTCTATACCACTCTTAATTCCCACAATTACTAACTCAAGTTTGCACAAAAGATTAAGTAATTAAGGGAAGAAAAAAAAGATACTTCAGCAAATAATGACCAAGTAGAGGACTGATTAGCAAACTGCCAAGATAGTAAGACATGCCTGTAACGAGCAACTTCCCTCCGCTGCAGTATAGGTGGAGGCCGCCTAATAACAGTTTGAGGATTATGTATTTTCAGTAATGTTACCGGTAGGTTCTGAACATCTCGCTTGCAGACATCGCACGTTTTGTTTCCTTTGATACTAAACCACTTCACTGCACACTCTTTGTGAGCAAGTGCAAGCTCTCCTTTACAGCTACACTCCATCTTAAACATGTCTCCTCCTTCCCCAAGCTCAACCAAACAAATCCTGCAAACTGCTTCTTCTTCAGGAATATCTTCACCTGCGGCTTTGGTGGCTGAAAAAAAGTATTTTACCAAACAGGAAATCAAATGTGTAATTAACAAGATAATTCAGCGATTAAAAAAAAAATCAATGATTTAAGAAAAAGTATCTGTCAGAAATTTCTTGCTAAGGAAATTAGCATTTACCAATATCAGTTGCTGGATCATTATTTGCTGAAGTCCTCTCACCTGCTTCTGTACGAGGGGTCACAGAAATTACACGGATTAGACCTCTGCTAGATTCTGTCCGCCTTAAACTTCTAACTTTAATATTTACCGGAACTGACAATGAGCGAGTCATATGCTGCTGAACTCGAAGCTTCAGTAAGAAAACAATACATCACCTCATGTATGGTACAAAGAAATTGGAATTAAAAAATAAAAAAAAAGGAGAAATCTGACATTGACCTTGAAATATAAACAAACACTGGGATTAAGTTATGAAAAAGCAAATTCGACTTACAGAATTGAAAGGTTGACCATTTGGCTGCCTTTCCTGTACAGATTCAAGAGCTGAAGTTGCAAGGGGTGTAGCCGGCAACGAATGTGCTGCTTTTGTTGATGAAGGGAAAAAAATCTTATTAAGAGAAAATGACCTTGATGTAGATGGCTTATCCAGACAACCATCTGATGACGGTGTATCAGGGATGATGAGAACCGTCTTCTCACCATCCTGAGATACATTTTTTGCCCTAAAGCTCCGCTGAGGAAGCAAATTTCTTACTGATGATTTGAACTTGGCTGAATTAGGTCTGGGGGGAAGGCCAGCTCTAGAAGAATTAGGACTTGGTACCGAAGGAACGTCTATTCTCGTGAAATCTGACAAACAGGTGTCCAAAGACCTAACAGGAATTTGCAAAGAGGAGAGATTCGGTCGTCTAGATTGCTGAACTAAAACTGAACTGGATTCTTGAATGTTTTCTCTCTGATTAGAAACCTAAAATACCATCAAAAGCCTTTCATTAATAAATTTACACCTACTCTATTAAATCAGAACTCAATACCTATAAACCAGCAATTGATGGTAGGATTTCCTATTTCACCTAGCACAGACGTTGAATTTTTTTGGCTCCATGAAACCCAATAACTAAATATCTGTCAATTCTTAACAGTGTCAAAAGCCTTTTACTTACATTTTTGCGAAAATGCATTAAAAAACAGTTCAATGTGCATCCAAAATGTAGAAAATGAGTTAATTTCGAAGCCATAATACTTGACCATTCAAATTGAGATTATGAAAAAGCAAATATCAACGATCTGAAACGTAAAACAAAATTTTATAAACTGCTCGTGGTATTTTCTGAACAATAAAAAAAGAAGAGAAAATGAAAGAAAGAATCACCTGAGCTTGATGAGGGGAATCCGAGGTTGAAGTTTCGTCATTATTTTCATCATGCTCAATGCTTGAAGTACCAGTCTCCATCAAAGAAACAGAGAAACTAAATTAAATTAAAACCCTAAGAAAATTTCCGCACTTTAAGTTTAAAAGTTAGTAACAGCTAATTATTTGTTAATTTGAATAAACGGAAACAGTAACAGTAATGATGGATTCCATTTGATCCAACAAAGTATGAGTTAGGAGTGAGTGGTATGCAGCGCCTTCTCGTCTTCGTGGGGTATTTATTTATTTATTTAATTTTTAATTGTGAAAACCCGCCAACTTGATTCCCAAATTCCGCCGGCCTTTTCTCCTTTCTTTTTCTTCTTCGCTTTACCGGGTTGGACTACACTATCGACCCACAGGCCGTGTCAATACCACAACAGGAAAAATTGCAACATTATAACGGTTATATTTGTACAACTTATTAATTTTTTAAAATTATATTTACTCTTTTTTTTTTCTAAAATAAAAGTAAACGTATAAATTCAAGAATTTAATAAAAAGTTCGAAAGATATAACGAAAATTTGATAAGTTGTTCCAACACAGAGTGTATTATAGACAGCCCATAATTTAGATGGAAGTAACACTAATAAAAATCATTCAAATTTTAACAAGTATTAGCTACATATACATAACTAGAGTATATCGCTATAATTATCTGGAGACCAATGCAAATATGATATTTTAGTCAAGCTAATGTATTTAAAACCCATTTGTAACTATTATACTTTCACTTAATTTTAGAAACATAATATTTAAAATATTTGATAAATACGTATTTTTTCTTATCACTAAAATCTACAAATCAAAAGCACAACGCTGAGGATGAAATAGCAAGTATTCGTGGTAAACAACACCTTTTAAGGACTATATACACAATATTGATATTCCCATGCAAGTATAATTATATACTTCCAATGGTTGCATCAAAAACGGCACATACAGAGCCAATTATAAGCTTTCCTACTTCAACACTAAATAAACTTCTTTGGTTAATCTTCTTCAATGATCAGTCATGAAGCACAGCAGAATCCATCAAGAGTGCACAAAATACACAAGACAGTCGCTAAGGAGAAACAGCTACAGTTTCAAAATTAAGCTGAGCATTCTGAATGTCTTCGCTAATAACATTAACTTTTGATTTCAATGCAGCAATCTCAGATTCATTTTTCTCCTTCACCAATTCCAGCTTTGCTTTCCTTCCTTCCAACACCTTTATCTCTTTAACAACATCATCTAACTCTACCATCGTTTTGGTTTGGTCATCAGTCTGCTCCAGGATTTGACTTTCCTAGTCTTTCAACTTTTCTAGCCTTTCTTTGATGAATTGCAACTCATTAAGAAGACTGCGCACTGTGTCAACATCAAAGCCATGTGATTCTAGGTCAAGAAGAGCTTCAGATATGCTATTGAAGATGCTTCTTGGATCAGTGACTTGTAACTTGGATGTCTTCTCTACCAAGCTGGCAAAAGTTATCATATAACCAATTGCTAATCCTTCAAGATACATTTCTTTACTTCTGTCTAAAAGATGGAAATGAGGCTTTTGCGGCATTTTTTGAAATACTTCCATTGATTCAATAACTTTCATTATTGATGAATGCTTACAAAAGGCGAGCTCAAATTCTCTTTTGGAGTTATGTTACTTGTTGATTTCTTTACAGCACATTGCTTTGAAAATTCGATAAGTCTTCCATTAGCTTCATTCTGCTGGTTGGCAGTACCACTATTGATCAATCCTGGAAAGGAAAAGCCAAATAATCAAGATAGTTACTTTTAAGTACAAGTACTCTAAAATTCACACCAGTTTCCTGAGCCAACCACAATAGGTGGAAGGCACAACCCGTCAAACCACATTGATATAGGTTTTTTAACATTAGCCATATTACAGAGTATTTAAACTATGGACATCTTAGCTTGTCTGGTACTGCAACTTGTATCAGAAAGCTCAGCTGCTCTCTGTTGATATATTTCCAGAACCAGGAAAATGCCATGAAAAGTTTAAGATCCGGAAAACAAGGTCCAAACCAAAGAATAAATATTACACATGACAAATAAAAAGGACAAAATGCTCACTCCAACTCATTCTTGTTTGTTTCTGTGGAATGATTTCCCAGGCCAAAAAGAAAAATGAAATGCTTATTTTGCAACTTCATATCCAAAATATCAGTGATGTTCAACATTAGAACCTATGTCATACTTCCTCTTCTAGTAAATAATCTCAAGATATGTCCATCTTCTCACCATTATTTTATTTTAATGAAATGAGGTGGCATAGCTTTTTATCTAATAACAAGCAATTTGCAATACAATTTTACTAATTTCTGAAAAAATTGCATGGCAATTTTTGCTAGGAAACATTAAAATGGAAAATGAACTTCAACAAATTGACTGAAGTAGCTAATATGAGATAGAATTGTTTATTCCAGTGTTTTACAGTCCAAATAATCATAAATCAAAAGCATTTTTAACCACAGAAGGTGAAAAATTGTTGAAAACTAGAAATTGGATAATATCTCATATCTGACACTAAAGCTTTCAGTACATGATTCAGCCATGAATATTAGCACTTAGTAAAATCTTCAGAACTTGTTGTTTAAGTTGATTGCCAACTACTGATGCAATTCGTTGATTATATCAGTTTTCTTTTCCCCCCACTGACAATTGCATTATGATATATAAGCTACGTTCTTATGTTCTTTTGCTCCATTCCTCGCTAGAAAGATAGTAAGCATTTTTGGTTGAGAGGCCCTCATAAGTAGTGCCTGTTGACTCTTCTTTGTTGTTAAGCAATTCAACATCAATATTTCAACAATCCTTTCAAACCATTTCATCAACAGAACCTCCACCTGTATCCCACTCCTTACCTATAATCACAAGCCAAAATTTGTAGCTTCGAGTTATTCAATACCATTCACTAGAGCTTCGTACCTTTAACTAGGGATTTCAGTGGCGTTCCTCTCTTTCTCTTCAGACTGAAAGTTGTCACTTCTTTCTGCTGTGCTACCTGATTTCAAGAAAAGAATAGACATCATCAATGATGGTATCGAGTTAAGGACAAAAATAATTTAAGGTGAATAAACCCATACAGAATACCCCACATTCCTTGTCTGTAACCAAGTCTGGCTTTAGCAGCAATTTAGCTAAATTCTATAGTTAGCAAGTTGAGCTGACAAAAACTGGATAATGTGCTGATGGCAAGAAATTTATGCACATGTGAATAGCAAGAAATCTTCAAATAAAGATGATATAACACAGAATATTGACAGTTTGACTCAATGAAATCATTTGCAACAACATGCATGAATACAAATATATACAATTCCTGGAAGTGATACAGTTCTTCAAGGACAGTAGATAGAAACATTGATTTGGTGGTTTAAAGTTCAAATTACACCAAATTTTGTGGAAAATATTGTCATGACAAAATGGAAGTGAAGTTTAACATCATTTATATTACATTTACCAGTATAAGAAAGACACATACCAATGAAAGACCAAAGGAAATTTGGCTCACAATTTTCTTTTCCACCAATGTACTACTGGTTTTAGCAGAAAGCTGATTGAAGGCTACCTGTTTTTTTGAGCATTTAGTTTTTTTTTAGGGAAGAGGTAGCCCAACTAGAAAGTGCTAATTCACTGGGCATTGATCTTGGCTGACATGCTTTGAGAAACAATGCTGTGTCTCCACTTCCTTCTTTTAACTTCTAGAAAGGGTGAGAAATTAATGTAGCATCAACTGCAGGGATGGCCTGCTTCGTTTCCTTCCCATCTGAACTTTTGTTGAACAATTTGCCATCTCTACAGCATTTTCTTCCACACCACAAGCGTTTTCAAATGCAATAGCTTCTCAAGGTTGTCAGCGCAGCTTTGGGAACAAGTTTACAGTTGTTTGCCTTCCACACCATTCAAGACTTGCTGAAATAGAAGCAGTGGGAATTGTCATGGGTTGCCTGCTCAATTAATATAGATGTAACTATCAAGTGCTGCTCCCATGCTAGCAGGTATAAATAACATGCTTTTGGACAAGCCATAGAGAATTTACGACAGGACAATAAAGAAACAGAATAAGAAAAACAAACATAGTATAAAAACATTAAACTATGACCAAACATGCAGACGTTAGAAGTTAATCAAGAAAAGGACCTTCGTTTTGGGTCAAACCCATAGAGAATTTACTACAGCACACTAAAACAAACAGAATAAGAACAACAAAAATGGCATAAAAACATTAAACTATGACCAAACATGCAGAAGTTAGGGATTAATCAAGAGAAGGACCTTCTTTTTAGGTCGAACCCATTGGTCATCAAGCCAATCCCAATGAGCCCTCAAATCCGAGCGCTTCAACTCAAGCAGATCAGGTGGATCATAAAAAAAAAAAAAAATCAACTCTTTCTTGTTGACTCCAAATCCAAATCCAACACTTTGAAAACCACTCCATCAGCCATCTAGGCAAAATTCATCAACGACGTCGTTCACTTCAAATACATGAACATCATTCTTTGGAGGAGGTAAAGGCCTCACAAAAACAGAATCAACTTTCTCTACTAATGGTTGGGAGCCATATTCAGAAAGTAAGGTCAGGTACTCTGTCAAGTAAGATTTTTTTTACTTCTCTTTTCAAAACTGTGGCCTCGTACTATACACCACGAAACCCGTCTGCATCACTGCTCACATCTACCAGCGAATCTCTACTAAAGGAAGAATGATAAGTATTGTTACTACTGCATGCCATTTTCAATCTTCGAAATTTGATCCTTAACAAAATTACGGATTTTTAACAGGAATAGGAATGGCCATATTTTTTCCCAATTACATTAATTGCCCAACCTAAGTTCACCTGATATTTATGTAAATACAATGAGTAAAGCTTCCTTTGCCTGCATAAAGTAGTACGTTAATGAAAGAAACTAGTCACCCTTTCTCTGCGGTTTTATGTCCTACAATACAATACAATGCATTTGAATGTCGATTCGTTTCCATTATCCTTTGACTGCTGTATTTGTACAAGTGATGCCATTAATTAGAAAAATAAATTAAAAATCCGCTGGAATATTTGTTAGTGGATCAGTAAATCAGGTTTTAAGAAGTATGGGTTAACCAAAATCACACGCAACTAAAGGAAAGGCCAGCGTTGTTTGCTACAGAGGATTTTACATATCATGATGGAATGCTTTAATGAAATGTTTTGACGACTTAATGTAGTATTTTGACGTTTTAACGAGAGTTTTAAGACACATTGCCAAGTTTATTTTGGGTGTTTTGAGACAGAACATCATCTTATGCCCTTGAATAGGCCATTTTGAGTTCCTATCATCGGAACGCTTTCTGCATTCCTGATAAATGCCTTCATTCCTGAAAAATGCCAAAGATCTATCCGTGACAAAACAACTAGAGGGGTGTGTTTGTGTGTGT
>JAXCLQ010025034.1:19650-29722 GCA_035584115.1 Cedrela odorata
TTGTGTGTGTAATAGCTTAACAAAAGTCTAACCCAACGGCAAACAGTCTTATCCTGGTAAATTAAAATGCTATCGAATTTTGGGCTCTATAATCTCACATGAACAATTTCCTTATACAACTAACGGATTTTTTTTTCTGCTAAGAAACTGCAACGCTAATGAAACAACTAAAGACAGCATAACAAAAATGATAACCAATTAAATAGAACACATCATTCATTGGATGCGGGGAAGGAAAAAAAGAAAATATTACAAGCTATATAAGGTCTGACTCTTGTCCAAGGTTGCATGCTGAAATGGGGGAATTTCACAAATTAGCTTAAATTGATAAAACGTCAGAGATGCCCATGTGAGTAGATTATAATGGTAAAATCCCCAAGTCTACCGGAGTACACTTCTAGTGTTTGGTTTTGTCAGTGCCTCGAGTAGCCTGTACATCCAACGATCAAGCATTCCTATCCAAAACAATATCATCAATAGAACAAAGTTAAGATAGGAGCAAAATGAAGACAATGGCAAAAGTCTATCATGAAAGGGAAAATTAGCAGGTGGATCACATCCTATATTCTAGAATGCAAAAATGAAGGAACATCAGTGAGTGGGGCATCTTTTCAGGCCAACTATGAAATTGTTCAGAGAGCCAAACTACATCTAAAATCTATAAAGATGAAGTCACTTGTCAAGATTTAAAGTTCGAAACAGCCATGCATATTCACAATTTTCAGGGAGCTTAATTCTCAGTAGCAGTTCGGGAAATTAGCAACATCTTGAATGAGTAATTATGAGGCACAAACCTGTTAAAGCAAATGTACCACCCAAAACTGCACAAAGGCGGGTGACGAAATGGAGAAAACTTCGTCGTTCTTCTTTGATTGTCACGGTGATCGGGGATAGATCATACAAGAAGTATACAGCTGCATAAAAGAAAATGGGAGAAAAACACGGTTGTAACGAGAATCAAGAAAAACATGGACAAATCAAACCCAACTTAGATCAGTCCACCAACCAACCTGGCCATGTCCTATCAAACTCGTTAATTGGGGAAAAATATTCTGTTACGGAAAATTGATTTGTGGGCAAAACTTCTTTGGAGATGTATCTGTATTCAGTAGGAACAATCTGCAACCCAAAAGAAGAGAATTTCATGATGAGTCACATTGAAGAGACAATCGACCAATAGAAATCTCATAATTAGACCAACAAAAATCATGACATATATGCATTTTGCTTTTATTAAGGTATAGGACATCAATCAACTGATGTGTATGCCTTGATCCTACAACACCAGGCCCACAAAAAATGTGCAGGATATAGATCATACTCCTTGCCAGGGTTGAGAATTAAATCAAGATAACAGCTCTGTAACTAAATCAAGAGAAAGCCAACAGCCAAACCTTTATGTAATATTTGAACGTTCCACTTGTATCACGCAGCATCCGCACAGTCCCATCCAGTGGGTTGTGAAGTCCTGGATATTTTGGTCCAAATGATAGATCATGAATGACATGACTAACATTTACTCGTGTTGATCCCCCAAAAATCTGCAAAACATGAAGAAAAATAGAAAGATATTTAAGATGTAGAGGAGTAGAAGAAATGATATAAGGCGCAATCCAACTTTGGAGAACCTTTGTATTCAACTGATCTAGCACATACCCTTTGTAGGAAAACCTATGTATTCAACTGATCTAGTAAAAATACGTCAATCAAAACCCTTTAGCAGCCTTGAGGTGACAAGGGTTCAAACCTCAAACCTCTTCAACTCCCCCAAAAGATCTTACTAATTAAACCAACTAGTATCCACAGCGCATGCCCCTTGTTTTAAGATCCAAGAAACTGACAATAGATATCAATTTCAGAAACCCAGAGCATTACTTCAAACTTACTTTAGATGTTTAAGGTTTCGTTTGGCATTGAAGTGTGGTGACCTTTAAACCACAACTACTGTGGGATGGAGGCACTAGATGTCTAATATTAATGTAAAAGTGGGTGGACCCCATTAAAAATTGGTGTTGCCAAACACATTTTGTTAATAATAACCGTAGCTATAGGCTTCCAAGGGGGATCCAAGTAAAATTAACTTTACATGCTTCATATACAACATTAGCTAAATCTGTTTTACATGATTGTACAAGTGCTGTACTATTTTCTTGTGTATGACTCTTCTATATCGTTGCAAAATTATTTGAAGTGGTACAGACAATAAAAAATATTCATATTGTCACTTCCTCAAATAACATATTAGTAAGACATGCTTTTCGTATAACTTGTTTCCCAAAAGGGCCACATAGCATAGAGCATCAGGTATTGCTAACCTCAACTACTTAAGAATTAGTCTTACTTGAATTGAGTTGGGTCTCAATATCTCCAGGTTATTGAACCTCAAAATTGCTTTCAACATCTAAGTTATTATACATGTTTTATACAATTGAAACAGTTGAAAATTTTGCACTATTTTAACTGGAAACTTTGGATTTACTAATGAAATGAATAGAGTTTTGAAATTCTACTCATACAATACACTTTATTGCTCATTCAAAATCCCAAAAGGAAGTAATTGTAGTAATTTATACAGGAGAAAAACATCTGCACCCAAGACAAAGAAAGCTACTGACCATTTGTGCAACATAAATGTTCAATCCATGAACTGATAAATGGAAGTTTCCAGCAACCCTTTGGACATCCAAAACCCCATAAACCTGCATAAAGTGTTAAAGTGGTATATTAGGATTTATTTACTGAGGAAAACTAAAAAGTTATGAAATAGTTCACAATGTTAACAATGACTGAAAAAATATAATTCATAATACCCGACATCCTTCTTCATTAGCCAATGCTTGCTTCACCTTCTTAATCATAGTTTCAGCAACTTGATCAAAGCCAAGCGAATGAAGTTTCTCTTCGGAATCGTCATTATGATCTTTATTATCATCTGGTCAAAGTACCCATTAGATATTAACATCTTAATATGCAAAGTAAATAAACAAATTATAATGCAGTAGAGAAAAGACAAAACTCCAATAAAGTAAACATTTATGCCTTGGTAAATATAACTATTGCCAAAGCTCAGCACAACACCCACTAGTTTGACAACAAATACCCAAACTAAATCTGGGCCAAATTGAGGTTGGATTATTAATTTAAGAATCAACTGAAAAAACCAGTCCTTGCATCCCAACAAAAAAAAAAATCACATTCAGAGGCACACATTATTCTTCTTCTCCTCATAATTTTATTCTTCTTCTTCATGATGACAAGGCTAGATGGCTTCTTTCTCTCTTATCTCTATCTCAATTTAACTTCCATGTCTAAACAACCTCCAGAAAACTGTTAATTTAAAAATTGAAGTTAAATTTGATAAAGTTTGAACATTTGACAAGTTTAATAGATTTGGGATTGTCATGGACAGTTCTTGTTGATGTTGGAAAAAGATGGGTTGAAAATGGTTTACAGCAGGTCTGTCCTCAGTTTGGAGAAGATGAAAGGCACGGTTGTTGGTGCTTTCTTTTTGGGTTTTTGGGCAACATAAAAGAGCTTGAAATAGAACAGGATTATAAAAGAATAGATAAGCCACACAAGCTTCAGAAAAGAAATTTAAATATTTTAGTTAAAATGTGTCATCAGACTAACAAAAGAGATAAATATGCATTTAATTTTTTATTTAGAATATTAAAAATATTAAAATTACGATGTTTTTTACAATAAACAAGAAAATTAACACAGCCACATTCAACATCTTCTTGAAAAAATATTAAATTAATTAAAATTGATTTAAGGGCTGAAAATATAAGCTATTATACAATATTAAATTAATAAAATTCAATAAAAAAATAATTTTCCAAACTATTTTTACCAGATGTGTTGTATTGCTTTCATGTGTTCTGTATCTTGAAAACACCAAAATTTTCATTTTCACAAATTATTTAAAAATCACCATTTAGAAAACAATACTGGACCCATCCTTAATTTCAAAAGCACAGAATATTGCTTTACCAAACGCTATCAATGCTAGGAGTTTGGAAGTTTTTTCATTTTTTCTTTCATTTACATTATATATATTGAGAGATTCAATCAATGAGCATTTGTAAAAGGGAAGATAGAATCAGAGGATGAACCCGGAGACGATAATGGTTGTTCCAGAAAATCAAAGTATGCCCTCTCTTCAGAATTAGGATACATGTTAAGGTGTTGAGTCCATGTGGCTCTTTTGATACCATATGAAATTCAAGAACATGTATTTATTTTTGGTTTGATTAGAAAGAAAAAGTAAACTAATATCCTCCAGTCACAAATGACATGAAATGTTTATTCCTTGAAAGTTAATGGGTCTGACAGGGTCTATACTCTATAGGCAGGCCATATGAGGGTTTTACTCTCTAAATGACTTGCGCAGACCAATGTTACATGAACTCAAGTATAGGTGCAATTAGGTATTTCATTTATTCTCATCCAAGATACCTTGGATATAAAGATGAAGCCAAGGCAACAAACTCTCCTAAAACAAATGAATAGCAAGATGGAATATCCTTAATGGTTTTTCAAGGGTCACTGACACATGTCAACTAGTTTATGAAATTTATGGTCACAATGAATTCACAATCTCTACCGATCGCGGCAACCATGTAGGAAAGCCAGACATCAAAACAGATAGCCGTATCTACTTGTTTGGAAAATCTGTATCAAAGCCTTGAGTTTGAAAGGCCACATATCATTAAAATTCCATGTTAACATTTGATACTCAAGTCCATACAAATCATGGAAAAATATGAGTACAAAGGAAAGAATGAAATGATAACAAGCGAGGTGGAGTTAGAACTACGGAAACTGCTATAATGTATTGGAAATTGGATAAAAGGAGAAACAAATTGGACGGTGAATATTGTATTAAGGGAGAATCTCAAAAGCATAATAAATTTCTTCCAAACAAAAAACTAAATGTATGATGTCTCAAGGACCATACCATGCTTGTCTGCTGCATGTTCCTTTTCCACGAGGTCAGACAAATATTCAGTGCCAATGATATGGCCATGACTGTTAAGGCGAAGCTGCAGAAAGTCCAATCTGGTTAGCAGAACAAATTAAAATTCTACCAAGCTATGTGTGTGCGAGTGAGAGAGAGACAACCTACTCATTCAGACAAGAAGATAATTAAAGATTTGTCTTCCTGATAATAAATACTTACAACTTAAACTTGTTTATGTGTGGAAATATAATAAGGCGAATAATAAAGGTTCATGCTTCACCTTCCCCAAATACTTTTTCTTAATAAACTAAAATCCTCTGGCGTCATTGGTGTGTGCACCTAATTTGAAGTCAGTGATTCCTGCTGATCTCATAACGTTTAATGGTCAGGAAAACCCACATAGTAGGTGTGGGTTTTCCTGAACATTCAACCTTACCATTCAACCCACCGCTAGGGGCTATCATCCCAAATACCAAATATGCTATAATACTTGATGAAAATTTATCTTCTATCTTCAAAAAACGACTAAGTATGAATAAGATCAATTAAAATTAGTAAAGATTAGCTGCTAAAATTTTCATAAGCGAGACATGAGTCTTACTTTCCATATGTTAGTATCAAGATCCACTTCATGCTTGCCAGACATGTCAATAGCATCAACACTTAACACTGAAAAAAAAAAAAACAGTGATCATTTTGTATTCATATGACAAATAATTCAAAGATTAGTCAACCCCCTAATCTGCAAATAAACCAGTGGCCAATTGAAAGAAGAAAGCAGAGATACTAACCATCACAAGGTAGGGAAGGAAACGTCATGTTTATGTGAATTGGAAGAGTTTCTCCACGCTTCAAGTCTACAGACATCTGCAAGAAAAATGCTTTGTCAAATTTTTTTCTTTTTTTCCTTGAGAAGAAACAAAAGAAACTTTATTAAGGTCTGTCAAGTTATTTATATGCTCATAAATTCATGCAAACCAGCAAACTTATGACTCAATTATCTCATCCCTTTTGGAAACCTCTATGATTGAGATTATTGGAAATGAACCTTCCAAATTATCTCACTATCTTATCTTAGACACGAGGACTAATATGAGGTTGTGGTTGCCTGATTCAAGAATATTTTTGGTTGTGTGCTTCACCACAAATGACATCTTATACTAATCTTTTTAAAATATATATATATATATATATATAATTTTTACAAATAGCTAATTTAATCTAATTCTTCAGCACTCTAATTCCAGAAAACCTATTGCTTGTAAGTCATATGTAAATTATTACCATTGATTATCACATATAGCAGGTCCCTCATTCTCACCCACCCCTCAAACGCACACCTGTCAGTTGTCACTTTCTTAGATGGGATGTCAAGGCTTTGGACTGAAGAAAGCTATTTAAAAATTATCCTCCCAAACAACTTTCTTCTTAGGGCATTTTATAAAGAAAGGTACTTATATCTTCAGTTCAGTCAGGTTTCATCTTCTGCATCTGATGGAAGTCCAGAGTAATGAGATCATATCTTATATTTTCAGTAAAACCTAAGGCAGCTCCATCAATTTTTTTATTCTTCCCCGAAATTTCTATGAGTTTCATGCTCAATATGATATATTTCAATATGCTATCTAATTGTCAAATGGATATATCTATGAAGCCAAAAACTCTTAAAACAATCATGTGCCCGCACAGATTTTAATGCTTTTTAATTACAAATATATTTTTTTGGAATTGTCTATCATATCCACAGTTGATTGGAATATACATAAATAAAATTGGCAAATGATAAAAGGAGAAAATGCATACCTGATGAACTGTATATGTGGTAATATAATATCTAAGCTCATGCAAGAATAATGAGGCCATTATGACGAGACCAATGATGGAGACTACAAAATTTAGAAAAAAAAAGGGTGACCACTATGATCAACCTATTAACTGGAATCAAACTCATCTCACAATAGAATGATTACAAGATTGATTTACCAAGTGCCCCAGATTGAGTTTTCTGCAACAAATGCTCCTCTGCGCGAGGAAATGCATCCAGGCTCTTTATAGCTTGCTTCACGCCCATCTCTTTCTTTAAATTAACAATTTAAACGAAAAAAACAAGAACCCTAAATAACCAGTTACATGCATATCAATCCATCAATAACAAATTGAAAATCATTAGTTTTAGCTGCGGCAAATAGATAAATAAATATAAGGCGAAGAAAATGTATGGAATCAGAATTGATTTCGATGAGACCAGAAAAATTAAATCGTATGAATGTAGGAATTCATACCTAATGAGACAGACGAGAGAGATTTTTGCGTTTTGACGACCAAGTCAGACCAGGACCAGGTTGTAATTATTCAATTGAAACAAATGAAGCTCGATGGTTGTAGTAAAGATCCACAGAGAGCGCCCTCACCGTCTTATAATGACTCCCTCGTATTAATACATTAAAGTGCATATTTACATTTTCCTCCTTGTCGTTTGTAAAAGTTCTATTTTAGTTGGACACTTTCAAAATATTAACGACGTTAAAAAAAAACCTCTAATGTTAATGGCTATTACCCATAAGCAGCATGTATGAGTTTGCCATCACGTCAGTTCACGTTAGTAAAAGCTCGAACTTTAAGTTAATATGCTTTGTATTATTTTTAATTTATAACAATTAATTTAAATAACAATTTATTTTATTTAAAACTTTAAATCTATATAGACCTACAAAAGAGCTTGGGTTTGTGGGGCACATTTATAGTAAAACTTTTAAGAAATATTATTATTTTTATTTAGTGAATAATAAATATTCGAATCAAACCCTGAACCCTAAAGTATAGTCAATTCGTAGTTGCATTTATTGAAATCAATAATGATAAAATTTATATTTACATTTTGCAATACAAAATTTAAAGATATTATTATATTATTAACTATATATTTATATTATAATTAATTATAATAGTTACATTATCAATTAAAACTAAATAATTAAATTGAATAACTACATAAGCTATTATATTAACTTCAACTTATAGTGAATACACATGGTATATTATTATTTGTTCTAATACATGACATATTATGAATTAAATAAAAATATCATAAAAATATTAGTCATTATATTATTCTTATTTACATAATAATTGCAGGAACAATTATTATTTTAATTTTATTTGATTATCAAATATTATTGAGTTATAAATTTAGCCCTATGAACATGGAAGAGTACTTTGTGAGGCCCGAACTAATAATCCTAAACTCCTTTGGAGAGGTATTTGTCAATTACTGGAAATATTTGATCATGTTTGATCCAAGTACAGTCTCTCGTAAGGTTATGTATACATAAACAACAGAAGATTTCCCGTATGATATGAAATGTCAAATAGCTCCTTGCTTCTGAACCATACATGAAGCAAACTGATTACAAATCCACAATCACTAGCCAAGCCAGAAAAAAATTAAAAGCCCATATCTGGGAAAGAAAACATCTCCCCCGAGTAAGTAGCCTCCACACTAGTCCACCTTTTAACTAGCCATAACACACCAAGTTAATCAACTTTTTCAGCTTCCCCTGTCCCTGAACCCTCTCCGACACGGCTATTACTTGGGCCTATGCCATCACTCAAAGGACTACCGGCATTGTTGATTAAATCTGTCGTCAAGGAGCTCATATTCGGCGAACAAGAGATAGAACCAGGAACACGCTCATCTGATTCTTTTGGCTTATTAAGGGCATGGCAGTGTGGACAGTAGTATGTAATAAACGGGAAATCCTCCTTCCTAGCAAGTCCTGCATAAGAATAATAACAAAAAACATTGTTTTCTTCAACCTGACACATTTCACAAAGAACACAATTGATTTTGGGGTTGTGCATGTGACTGCATTTGTGGTGCATGCAGGTTCGAATATACCCTACTAATAGTAGTTGACTCACCATTATGCATATGACAGTTGCCGCATATAAGAGCATAAGATTGTGTAGGATCTTCACCCACAAGTAATGCTGCAATTCGAGCAATCCATCCTCCATCATTCATGGTAGATCCCTGAGGATCGTGATGATTGACAACCAGTTGATTATTCTCAGAAGTGTGAGGACCCTCGCTACCAGCGGAATGAGAGGTTTCCTCATCAGAAAGTTGCAACGGAGTGCTCCCTGCACTACTGGATCTGGTATGCAATTGCTTCCGATTTCGAAGACCACTAGATGGCACAACCTCAACATCATTGCTCTTCCCCATTGGAACATTGAGTTTTGATTGATCCTCAACATACACTTTCAAGCCAGAATCTGCTCCCAGCTTGGTTGCCAGGACAGTAGCCGCAGCTGCCTTTGCCGCTGGATCGGGATCATATCTCTGCATAATAAAGAGATCATGCTGAGAACAATTCATAAATGTTGAAATAAAAAGACTTGCATTTGCAAAACACTCCATTTCTTTCATAATATGCCTTTAAAAGATTAAAAAAAACTGCTTTAGAAAAAATGATAACCTATACTTGATCATTTCTTGTGACCACGCAATAACCATTTCCACCAGTGACTAATGTCCTTAATCCATTATAAAACCATATCATGGTAACGACTCTTAAGCTCATTTAATGTGCCACAAATTTCTTCAAATTTCTCATTATTGTCTAAGTTACCAATTCAGAACATAAGGGCTAAAAACACAACTTTACAAAACAAGGTTTAAATCTCAAGCTTTTGTACTGTACTTCAAAACATTAGCAAACCCATAGAACTTGAAAGAGGATTCTATAGAACACCTTGCAGAAATTTTGTGAATAACTACCTGAATGAGCTGTTGAGTGGTGTAATAATTTGTCCTCTCTTTAAGTTCATCAATTTTGGCTTGCCTCTCGGCCCGAAGTCTTTCCAAAGTTTTCTGGTCCTTGCGATCAACTATAAACATTGGATAAAATATAGGTTGATTAATACATCGGACCTCATAAACCATATTAAGAATAAATGAGGTCCTTTATAGCATGTAGCCATGACAATTGCCATCCAAATTTAATCAATAGGAAGATGTATCTATGGCTATTATGTGCAGCATATAAAATTTTGAGGGCACAATTAAGAGAGAGAGAGAGAGAGAGAGAGAGAGAGAGAGAGAGA
>JAXCLQ010025064.1:0-18908 GCA_035584115.1 Cedrela odorata
AGAGTTGGTATTGGAGCATAGTCTAGTAGTCAGTGACAGCGATGAGGAGGTGTTAGTTTCCTACATATGTAGTATACTAGAGATATTTATATACGGGGCTACCCTCTAGTGTCCTTATTCCTCGAGTAGTGTCTTGTTCTAGTAGATATAGAAAATTTTAGAATTTTCGCTAACTCTATTTACCTCTATATATATATATATATCGTGCCATCTCAATATAGAGCTAGAGTAGAAGAGGTAGTTTAGGATGCCGCCTTAGATCAGGGGCCAACTGCACATCCTATAGAGGATGCAAAAGCAGCACGGCATGAGAGTCACTAGGATAGAGCTGGTGAGGAGATGGATAAGAGACCAGTTGCTCCGACAGTAAAGGTTGTAGTTGCGAGTATGCAACAAATGTAGCCTACAGTAGATGTGTTAGTGAAGCTTCTTACCCATCAGCAGCGACCTTAGGCACCGGTACTAGGACTACAGTACCATTAATGTTGGTACCACTTCCTACTTCTGCCATTTCAACTCACCAGACAAGACCTTCAGTACCCGTAGTAGATTTATATACCTAGTAGGCAAGTCTTTTTGCATCGCCTCAGTATACGTCCCTTACACCTATACAACTTGTAGTTGGGCATGAGTTGACTATTTCGCTATAGAAGTTTAGAAAGTTGTAGCTGCCAGTATTTACAGGGATAGAGGCTTCTTATGACCCATCTAGTTTTATTAAGGAGTTTGATTGTATATGTATCGCTTTGGGTTGCTCGGTTGTAAAAACGGTTAAGTTAGTGAGTTTTTAGCTCCTAAATGTTGCTTATCATTGGTACATTTCATTCTGAAAGGGTAAGAGTGTAGATGCTTCTCCATTAGTTTGGCCTGAGTTTAATACTGCCTTTCTGACTAGATTCCTTCCCCCGAGTATTAGGGATGCAAGAGCTCGGGAGTTCAAGCAGTTAATTCGAAGAGAGTAGATGTCAATATTAGAGTATGATATATAGTTCACTCAATTAGCCCGCTTTGCACCTCACTTGGTGAGTACAGAAAAGATGAAAGTGAAGACGATTGTGAATAGACTTCGAGATTATCTATTTAAGTCTATTCAGATTACAGAGTCTATGACATAAGTTAAGGCCTTAGATATAGATCTTCGATTTGAGATGCGGGTTCAGGGTAGATAGGAGGAGAAGGGTTCTCGTAAGAGGTTTATAGTAGAGAGTCTTAGTAGATACTATCGAGGCAAGTACAGTTAGCCTCTACAAACATCAGGCCTTCCTCCTACTGTTCCTCGGGATAGAAAGGTTATACGTAGAAGTCTTGACCGTGGGCCTAGTCAAGGTGCCACGTCTTGTGCAGTTTTATCATTTTTTATGCCACAGTCAGTCATGTTACCATGTCAAATATGTTGACGGTTCCGTACAAGTAGTTGTCAACATGAAGTTAAGGCCTGTTATCAGTATGGTCAAATAAGCCATTTGAAGAAAGATTGCTCTGTACATCCTGTGCAGGCTCTATCTGTACATTCATCATTAGTTCTACCTTGGCCTCAGTTTAGTAAGAGTGTGTGGAAGACAGGTTAGAGACCACCTGTTCGGGGACAAACAGCAGGTGACAGAGGATAGATATTAAGAGATAGAGGTTATGCACGAGTTTATGTATTGATGCCTAAGGATGCTCAAACATTTAATGTAGTGGTGACAAGTACTCTTATGATAGACTCTCAGTATGCTATAGTATTGTTTAATTCAGGGGCTACTCATTCTTTTATTTCACTATACTTTGTTACATGTTTAGGTTGAGATATAGAGTCACTAGATACCCTAATAGTTGTGGCTACTCTTACAGACGACCCTATGGTAGTATCGAAAGTCCTGAGAGATTGTGTGGCGAGCATTGAAGGGCACAATTATTATTCTAATTTGATATTGCTAGAGATACTGAGCTTTGATGTTATACTGGGTATGGACTAGATATCTGAGCATCATGCAGTAGTGGATTGTAACGAAAAAACTATTATGCTGCATTCATTTGCTGAGCCAGCCCAAATGTACCAAGGGGATAGGTTGTTTAGGAAGGGAAGCATTGGGTACCTAGCATATGTAATAAATTCCAAGGGTGATGATGTGAGCATCGACCAAATTCCAATAGTTAGTAAGTATCCTGATGTATTTCCAAAGGAGTTACTTGGGTTACCTCCAAACAGAGAGATCGAGTTATGTATAGACATAGCCCCTAACACTCAGCTTATATAAATTCCACCTTATAGAATGGCTTCTACAGAACTTAGAGAGTTAAAGGCATAACTGTAGGACTTTCTAAATAAGGGTTTCATACGTCCCAGTGTGTCTCCCTAAGGTTTATCAATATTGTTTGTGAAGAAGAAGGATGAAACTCTCTAGTTGTGTATTGATTATCAGTAGCTAATAAGGTGACTATTAAAAACAATTAACCGTTGTAGAGGATTGATGATTTGTTTGATCAACTATAGGGGGCATAGTATTTCTCAAATATTGATTTACAGTCCAAATATCATTAATTTAAGATTCCGAATGAGGATATTCCGAAAATAGCATTCTGAACTAGTTATGAGCATTATGAGTTTCTAGTAATGTTCTTTGGTTTGACTAATGCACCAGCAACTTTCATGGATTTGATGAACATGGTGTTTAAACCTTTTATGGATTAATTTGTGATAATATTCGTTGATGATATCATGGTGTATTCCTAGAGTGAGCAGGAGCATATTAAGCACCTTCCGAAGGTGTTGTAGATACTAAGGGAGCATAGATTGTATGCAAAGCTATTGAAATGTGAGTTTTGGTTGTCGAAGGTGATATTTCTCGATCATGTGGTATCTAGAGAGGGGATCAGTGTGGTTCCACAAAAGAATGAGGCTATACAGAGTTGGCATCGACTAACTAGTGTGACGAAAATATGAGTTTTTTAGGGTTAGCTAGGTATTACAGGCATTTTGTGGAGAACTTTTCTAGGATTACTGCTCCGTTGACATGACTAACTTAAAAGAATGTTAAGTTTAAGTGGTCTGATGCTTATGAAAGGAGATTCCAAGAATTAAAGGAAAAATTGACTACCGCTCCTATACTGATGTTGCCAATAGATTAGAAGGATATATAGTATATGCATCTAGAGTGGGCCTAGGTTTTGTATTGATGCAATATGAGAGAGTGATTACCTATGCATCACGACAGTCACGTCCTTATGAGCAGAATTACCCAACTCATAATTTGGAGATGGCGGCAGTGATCTTTGCACTTAAGATATGAAGACACTATCTTTATGGTTAGACCTTTGATATATATACACATGCTTTATCATATGTGATGCATCCTAGTATCACAAAGATGTATCATGATTTGAGGGATTTGTATTGGTGGGAAGGAATGAAGAGAGATATTGCAGAGTATTTATCATGATGTCTTACCTGTTAACAAGTTAAGCCTAAGCATCAGAGACCATAAGGGACACTGCAGAGTTTAGAGGTTCCTGAGTGGAAGTGGGATCAAATTACTATGGATTTTGTAGTTAGACTTCTGCAGACTCCTAAGGGTTATGACTCTATTTAGGTGAATGTTGATCGGTTGACTAAGTCCGTACATTTTGTCTTAGTAAAGACTACTTACTCTGCAGCTTAGTATGCTAGAATCTATTTAGACGAGATAGTATCACTTTATGGTATTCCTATCTCGATTATCTTATGTAGAGGTATTCAGTTCATATCTAAGTTCTGCTAATCATTGCAAGAAACTTTAGGTACACAACTACATTTTAGTACAGCCTTCCACCCACAGACAGATGGTCAGTTTGAGCGTACCATTCAGACATTGGAGGATATGTTGAGAGCTTGTGTACTTGGTGTCAAAGGCAGTTAGGACATGCACTTGCTATTAATTAAGTTTTCGTATAATAACAACTATTAGGCAAGTATTCAGATGGCTCCATTTGAAGCCCTATATGGTAGAAAATATAGATTTCTAGTGGAATTGTTTGAGGTGGGAGAGCATAAGCTACAAGAATCTAATCTAATATAAGATTTTGTGGAAAAAGTTAAACTAATCAGAGAAAGAATGAAGACGTCACAAGATTGATAAAAATCCCATGCAGACCATCGGAGACGAGATTTAGAGTTCTTTTTGGAGGATGATGTATTTCTGAAGGTTTCTCCATTTAAAGGAGTAACGAGGTTTGGCAAGAAGTACAAATTGAGTCCGAGATATATTGGCCCATTCCAAATTCTCAGAAAGGTGGGAAATCAAGCATATAAGCTTGCATTTCCTCCAAGAATGGATAAAATCCATCCTGTATTTCATGATTCCATGCTTTGGAAATATATACACTATGAGTCGCACATATTAATGCCGCAGACGGTTGAAGTCAGATAGGACTTATCTTATTTGGAGCAACCGGTGGTGATAGTGGACAGAGAGGTCAGAAAACTTCGCTCTAGACAGATTCTTTCAGTTAAGGTGATATGGCAGCACCATAGAAAGCAGAAGGCTACTTGGGAGCTTGAAGAGGTTATGCGGAGATAATTTCCTCATTTATTTACTAATGAAGGTACGCTTTATGTCCTTAGTTAAATTTAATTCGAAGACGAATCATTTTAAGGGGAGACAATTGTCATGACCGCCTAATTAGGCATAATAATAAAACATAATACAAGGTTATAATTGTAAGAGTTATGCCTACAAGCTAATCACTTGTTGTTGTGATGGGCATTATCCTTTCTAAATCATTACTTTTAGTAATGAAATAAATATTTTATAGCAATTTCTTTCATCAATTATTTACATGTTTATATGTACAATAATAAAGACCATAAAATGTTTGTAATATATATCTAATTATGATGAGATCATACTTATGAGATAGATATATTAGATGCATCATTTTTAAACATTCTCAGTCATAGGACTATAAAGTGAGGCTTTTATAATACCGGATAAACTAGTACACACTATGCCTGTTTGTTGAAAAGGTGGTTGTTTTCATAGACCACTTGTGTAGTGACGCTAAGGCAAGTGTGTAGGTGTTTATTATAAAATGAGTATATTGTCAATTGGACATTCTTTGTATTAGTAGTGTAAGTGATCCTTAGTAATTATCTTGTAGGTGAAATGCTGTACTTTAATACTAACTCAAGATGAACCATTAGGTACATTACAGGTAGTTATTAGGCTTGGTACGACACTTATAGAGATAGATGAATATTCAATAAAGAATTCGTCACCCTAAGTACATTATGAGAATTTGCTCTATGTGAATGACAGAGATATGTCTCAAGAAATCCTTGCCCAAGGTGCAGTATAGGATTAAGAAAGAGTTCTCAATGGCAGTACACTGAATGAGTCATGATCTCAAAATTTGTTATACATAGTATTGGATATAGAGGTTTTGACAGTTAACCATAACCTTAATCCAATTAGAGGAAATATGATGAAGTGATTGAATTGCACAGTAACTGATTATTGAAAGGTTTATGTTGAAGCTTGCTGCTTCATTATAATTTGAGTAGCCATGATGCATTGCTAGATGTCAATCTTGGTCTATAGACATATTTAATTAATCATGAGATAATTTATTAAATATTAAAGGAATTAAATAGTTTAATTTATTTAATTAATCATAAGATGATTTACTGAATGTCGAATGAATTAAAGAATTTAATTCTGAATTTGATGTACGTCTACTGCCGGCTTTATAGTATTGATAAAGAACTTAATTGAGTAGTATTCCAAGTGTGGGAATAATTAATTAATAAATTACCTATACAAGGGTATTATAGTAAATTTAATAAAATAGTTTTATGATAAATTCTATAAAAGAGCATTATGGTAATACTATAATAATTAATTAATAAAGTGTTTATTTATTAATTATTAATATTTACATAGAATGAAATTATTTTAAATTTTATAAAAGGTTTTATGGTAAATTTCATAAAGGGTATTATGGTAATTTGCTTTTATTAATATTGTATTTAAGTGTATGAATAAATATGAGACTTATTGGCCAATGGCAAGCTAGCACTTTGGATTATATTGGCCATGTATTAGTAAAGTAGAAATGAAAGGCTTTTATTTAGCCATGTGACGGAAAAATAAAAGTATATATATTTTATATTTTATGTTTTAATGCCTTTGAAAAAGTCAAAATTGAGTTCAATTTTGGCTTTGGCCGAGAGACATTTAAATATGAAAGATTGGTTTTATTTTATAAGCTTGGCCTAGAACAAAGAAAAGGAAAGTGTGTTTCATTTTCTTCTTGGCCGAGAGAGTTCAAAGGTAAGGATTTGCTAATTTCTTCTTCAATTTCCACTTTGAAGCTCAATTAAGCTCAAATCAAGGGTAGACATACATAGAGAGAGTTCTTCTTAGCACTCCTCAAGTTTAAATCTTGAATTTGTGTGACAAATTCAAAGAACAAGTAAGTTGTTGTAACTTGAAAAGTTTTAAATTATATCCAAAACAATGCAAACTTAATTTCCGTTGTGTTAGACAATTCTAACAGTGGTATCAGAGCAATAGGTTGCTAGTTGATTTTGTTTATGGATATATATATATAAAGTGCTAGTGGAAATTGATCATGTTTGTGTTAAGAAGAAGTTGGTTTGGTGGTTTGGTTGGTGTATGAATATATGGGAGTGTTTTACTGCATGTTTAAGCTTTAATTGAATGTGTTGTATGGTCGATTTCGGAATTGCAAAATGTTTCAAATCTAAAATAGACTTGATGCATGATGAAATCAAAGTTAATTGTTCTAAAAATTTGGGTGAAACATTAAAATCAGTTTAATAAAATTAAATATATAAAACCGAGTGCTTAATTGAGTATTTAATTGTTAAACACTTAATTAAGTGAATGTTTAGCAATATTCATGCATTTTTGAACATGTGTTAATGTTTTCAAGTGTTGGATACATAATGGAAATGGTTTTTTGAATATGTAATAATGTATTCAAGCGTTGAATACGTTATAGAATAAACTATCAATTTCATAAAGTTTTCAATTGTTGAATATTTTACAGAAAAATGAAATAATGGTTATTTCATTAAATTGGTGTGTTGTGTATCTTGACTTGAATGTCATGTTAAAAATATATAAAATACAAATTTGATTAATGTAGAGCTTGGAAAGCAGGATCAAATGTTTAACCCTTGATTTGTTAAATTGATACATGTGATGTATGTTAAAATAATACATATGATGTATGTTAAAATTGATAAGACCATTAAAATAAAATCCCTCTCATTGTTAAGATGTTAAGTTGTAAATGTAAGAAAATAAGAATGACTTACATGGCCTTCCGCCATTTATGTGCTGTTGGAGATATGGCCTAAAACTAATCGTGTCATATGGTTTAGGGATATCATCTTTATGTATATATAACTTTATAATTAATTGTAAATTAGTTTAATATTAATAAAATGGTTGTTATATCATTTTATATATTCAGTTGCATATATATATTGAATATAAAATGTAGAATAAGATCCCAAGATGTATTATAACATCAGGACTTTATCTACAAGGAGTTGTAGATATGAGTATAGAGTCTGATTTAAATATATCCGAATCAGTTTTCGATTGAGGTATTGTCATATAGGATCGTAACATTGCATGACTTGCATGTTTGATGTTGCCAAAGATTAGTATTTGAGGTTTATAGTTGAGTGACGAGTCTCATGTCACAAGGGCATAAACATGAGTAATACGTTGGAGAATGTGTTACTAAACATGACCAAACGTGACAAATCACATGGGTAATTATCCACAGTCAATGTTACATCACGCAATCGTATTAGTGTACTACTAGTCCTTTAACCTAAGGTGTCACAACTACCTTCCGCACTGAGGCATATCGTTCACTTGTGTATATTGCATCGGGCTAGCCACGCCTGGTGAAAGAAGCTTGCTGGCAATGTATTCTTGGTGTATGAGAACTGGTAATGACCAAGATGGAATCTGCTGGCTTAGATATTTGAGCTTGAGATCCTAGGCAGGGATGTCATACATGGGAAATGAAATCTCTGGCCATAATACATGTTTCCGCAAAAGGTGTTTTTAGATACATGATTCTTGTATATGATTTAAAACCCTGTTCTTATGATTGAGTTAAGGGTCTAACGATTCCATGACTTGTACTCGATTGGAAGTCGACAGCAGAGGGACATTTACTATATGGACATACGACTATATGGATTCATTAATGTCTAGGAGTTATGGCATCTTGTTAGAGATTGTACATGATCGTTAGGAACTTTAGATACAAAGAGTTGTACTAAAGTGATATGAAAGAGTTCATGTCCATCCATATCCAGTTCACAGTGAACCAGGGGGTGACACACATAGTCGGTTACTTGATGATGATGACATTTGCTACTATACAATAATTATTAATTGGTTAATGATATTGTACATATTTTGATCTGGTAACAATTTGATTCTTTATCGTTAAGAATATATTTCTCGGCTCTTACGCACTAGCACACACAAGCGTGGGAATTGTTTCGGTTTGTTTATGAGTTATTGTAAATATGATTTACGAGTATTGTGATATTGATATGTAGATAATATATTTGAATGTGATTAAAGTAATCATAAAATATAATATATCTATTTTATTAATATAATGATAAATATCTAAATATTAATTGTTAATATATATATATTTATTAAAGTAATAATATATATATTAGATATTTATCAATGAATGTGTGTGTGTATATATATTAAAGTAATATATATGTATATATATAATCAATTCTCTCTCTTTGTTAATATAAATATATATGTGTTAATTTGATTAATGTATATATGTATATATATATGTATTATTGTAATACATGTAATTGATTAAGAGTAATCAATTAATGAATTCACCAACCTAAACCATGACTCATTGTGTTGCATTCAATTCATATGATGATTTGTAGAATGCAAGTCGGTTAATTGCATAGGTGGAGTCGATAGAGGTTTGTCAATAAATTGGATTTGATAAATATAAGGCTTAAGTGTGTTATGCCTTAAGCCTTATAAATTGCTTGGTAATTTTAAACCGGAGCAAAAACAGAAGAGAGAGAAGAGAGCATCTAAAGAGAAAAAGCTTGGTAAGCTTGTTCAAGCTTAAACCAAAGTTTGAAAATCCCAAATAAGTTAGAACCAGCATCACCACTCTGACATGTGGACCACCCGAGGAAGCAAGCTTATTGTTGTCGCGGATTGCAAAGTCAAGGAGTAAGACTTCTAAGCTTGTGTTTTGAATTTTAAAATTGTTTTGAAAGCCAAAACATACATATGTGCTTGTCCAGATCAGTTGGGGGCCTATTCCGCAGGTCCATTAGATGACCATGGCTTCCCTGCAGCCGTCATGCGCTCAAAAATTGATTCCGTGCGTCGCACTTCTACTACTCACAAAAAACAGAGCACGCTCGGGTCACTATTCCGTTCATGTGCTGATCGAATTCATTTACTTAGTGCCAGTTTGTTATGTCACACAAGGCTTGCACTTTGTTTAGATATCATAGACAGACACATTAAACATGTGATGTTGTGAATTAAGCGAATTATCTAGTTTTGTTGTGTCACACAAGGGTTAGATAATGAAACTAAATTCACAAAGAAATGGCGGGTTTAACTTAAATAGAATAACATGATTTGTTGTGTCACACAAGGTCATATTTGCTCTAAAGGCTGAATTAAATTGGAAGTTACATGAGTTGCAATTGATAAGAGTTACCTACTTAATTAAGAAACACGTGATTTGTTGTGTCACATAAGGTCATGTTGTTTATGTTAATTAGGATTCTAATACCGACTAGGAAATAAATGTTTATTTTATTTATTTCTCTGTATGTATAAAAGAGGGTTATGCATTTTGATTAAAATAGTGAGAGGTAATTATGAATAAAGTTCAATTTATAATGTATTCATTACTAATAATATTTGCTATATTTTATTGTGTTGTAATGGAGATCATAATGACTGCTTTAGCTAGTCCGATTAAATTTATACTTGATACAAATAGGCTTACTAGTCCAAATTTCTCGAATTGGTTACGCTATTTGAGAATTGTTCTCACTTGTGAGCGTATAGTCTATGTTCTTGAGGAAGAGATGCCAGCAAGAGTTGCAGATAATGCATTTGAGGAAGAGAAAAAAGTTTTCAAGAAATGAAAGGAGGATGAGGCTATAACAAAATGTTATATGTTAGCCAATATGAGCAATGAATTGCAAAGGCAGTATGAGAAAATGGATGCGAGATCCATTTTGTTTGGGAAGCAAAGCCGAACTGCCAAATATGAGATATCTAAAGTGCTTTTTGGGTATAGCATTAGCTCATGGTAGTTCGGTAAATAATTATGTGTTTAAAATGATCAGTTATATAGAACAATTCGTAAATTTGGGTTTTGTAATAGATAATGATTTATCCATTAATCTTATTCTCCAATCCCTTCCTCATACCTTTTTTAACTTCATCATGAATTTTAATATGAACAAGGTTGAGTTTACTTTGGCCGAACTTTTAAATATGTTAAAAACAGTTGAAGCACAAATCTTGTCAAACAATAGTGAAGTCATAATGGTGAAAGGTGGCTCTTCTTTTACCTTTGAGAAAGGTAAAGCTAAATTAGTTAGTGAGAAGAATAAGTCACTTAAAGGAAAAAGTGGAATAAAAAAGAACAAGGCCACCGAGAAAAAGCCCAAAGGCACTTGCTTCAATTGCGGTTAAGATGGCCATTGGAAGAGAAATTGCAAGAAGTATCTTGCAATGAATGCAAAGGAGAAGCATGATGATGCTTCATGAGGTATGTTTGTCATTGAAATAAATTTGTCACAAAAGAATAGTTCTTTGTGGGTATTAGATATCGGAAGTGCATCTCATATTTGTAATGATGTGCAAATCTTGACAAATAGAAGACAGCTCGAAAGCAATGAAGTGGAACTACGTGTGGGTAATGGTGCAAGAGTTGTGGCATTAACCGTAGGTAGCACTCAAGTTTAGCTTTTGTTAGGGAAGACCTTGTTTTTGCAAGATTGTTTATATATACTTAACATGGTTAAAAACATTGTATCTATTTCTAAGTTAGATGCAGTAGGTTTTGAACTGTGTTTTGTAAACAATAGTTGTAATGTATTACTAAATAAACAGTTATTTGGTAATGTTACATTGCAAAATGGTTTGTACATACTTGATGTAGCAAACACGGTCTTATATGTTTAACATTCTGATAAAAAAAAAACAAGATAGTCTAAACATAACATATCTATAGCATTGTCAACTTGGTTATATTAATGAGAAAAAATTGCACAAGTTAATTCAAAATGGTTATTTGGATACAAATGATTTTGAATCATTTGATATTTGTAAATCATGCGTTAAAGGTAAAATGACCAAAGTACCCTTTGTTGGACATGAGGAAAACGCATCAGATGTTATAAGTTTGGTTCATACAGATGTATGTAGATTAATGATAGCACATGCCAGAGGTGATTATTCTTACTTCATTATATTCATGGATGATTTCTCGAGATACGGATACATTTTCTTGATGAAACACAAATCCAAGGCATTTGAGAAATTTAAAGAATTTAAGAATGAAGCAGAAAACCAATTGAATAAAAGTATTAAAATCCTTAGATTAGATTGAGGAGGAGAATACTTAAGTGATGAATTTTTAGATTATCTTAAAGTTCATGGGATTGTGTCCCAATGGACTCCTCCTGCTACACCACAGCTTAATGGTGTATCAGAAAGGAGAAATCGTACATTATTAGAAATGGTAAGTTCCATGATGAGTTTTGTCGATCTTCCAACATCTTTCTGGGGTTATGCTCTAGAAACCGCAAATTACCTGTTGAACAGGATTCTAACAAAATCAATATTACGAACTCTATATGAGATATGGAAGAATAGAAAACTTAACTTTAAATATGTTAAAGTTTGAGGTTGTCCAGGTTTTCTGAAAAAGCTTAATCTAGACAAACTTGATTCAAGGAGTGTCAAATGTAAGTTTGTGGGATATCTAAGAGAGTCTGTTGGATATTAATTCTATCATGATGAAGAGTAAAGAGTGTTTGTCTCGAAACATGCTATATTATTAGAAAAAGAGTTTTTAATAGAAGAATATAATAAACAAAAGATAGAACTTGAGGAAATTTTCAAACCACAACCTACTATTACACGTCTAGAATAACTTGTTCAAGAAGTGAATACACAAATTCATAGGTTGACAAGAATTTCAAGACCACCTGAAAGATATATAGGACATATTAATCAAGGTAGATATGAAATTTACCTTACATCGGATGAAGATCCTAAAACCTACGAAGAAGCAATAGCTAGTATCAATTCTAAGAAATCGCTTGATATTGTGAATCTTCTTTGTGATGCTCTTAGTTTGCACTCTATTTTCTCTCCGAATTCGGTTTCTTAGCTAAAGAATGGATTGCATGAATGAAATAATGAAATGTATATATATGGGTTATGTTTAGGTGTATATACATATATAGTACAATGCATTATATATATATATATTGAAGGTGAAATCTAGATTCCACCATATTTGCGGCGAAGGCACGACGCACAGAATTGGTTCCCAAGAGTGCAACCGTCGCTCGGGAGCCATGACCATCTCACAGACATGCGAAAAGGCTTTCTACTAGATCTAGACATGTACAAATGTATATTTTAGGATTTAAAATAATTTTAAACATAAAAGCAAAGTTAAGAAATTGTATTTCTTTATTTGCATGCCAGAATAGCAAGCCAATCTCCTCACTTGCCTCCAGGTGTATCCACATATCAGGTTGGCGACGATGATTCTAGCTTCGTTTGGGATTTCCTTGCTGTAGGTGTTAACTTCACCAAACTATTCCAAAGCTTTCTCTTTCTAGCCTCTTTCTTTCTCTTCTAGTTTTTGATTCACAACCAAACACCCACTATGACCTTCTCTAAGGAATGGTTCTCCTAAAATTTCAAAGAGAATGAAGAAGAAGAAGCTATCTTAGATCTTGGCTTGCTTAGGAAGAATAACATAACATCCTAATACTTGTTTTCTACACTTAACATTTGGGTGTTTACCTGCAAAATTGTCATAGTCAACTTGCATTTTTCATTTCATTAAATGAAACAAGGCAATCCACTTACCCACTTGCCTTTCAACTTATCAAAATAAACAAAGGCTATATATATACAAACAAATATCTTATATATATATATATATTGTAATGATTAAATATATATATTACTTTAATATTTATATAAAATAATATCCGTAAATCATATTACGTTATCCCATAATTAACCGAAACATTTCCTAAGCATACTGGTGCTAACGCATCCTTGTCAGGAAATTTATTCTTTACAATAAATAATCAAATTGTTACCTGATCAAATAATCGAAACAACATCATTAACTAATTAATGATAATTGTATGATAGCAAATGTCATCATCATTAAGTAACCGACTAATGTGTGTGACCCCCTAGGTTTATTGTGAGCTGAACATGGGTAGACACAAACTCTTTTATATCACTTTGGTATAACTCTTTGTATCCAAAGTTCCCAATGATCATGGCTGGCCTCTAGCAAGATGTTATGACCCCCATACACAAATGAATAAATATACCAGATAAACCTATTTAGTTGTACATGCATGTAGTAAAGTCCCTTTGCTATCTACTCGCAATCGAGTGCGGGTCATGGTATCATCAAATCGCTAACTCAGTCATAGGATCAGAACCTCAATCATATACAGGATTCATATATCTACAAATGTGACGACTAAAATTTTATGAAATAATTACCGTAAAGTCTCGATGATCGGAATAAATATTTTTGAACATTATAGATAAATAATTTGAAAAGTAAGCTACTAAAATCGACTATTGCAATGTCAATTCAGGCTTAGAAAATAAAAATGCAAATTAAATCCAAATCGAATGAACAACAACTAGGTGAATAGTACCCCGCCCATATGTATAAAATAAAGTAAATGCAAATTAAAATGTAATATGTAAATGCAAATTCAATGCAAATTAAAGTGTAATTGAAATGCAAATTCAATTACAGATGTAAATGCAAATTATGTGTTATATATATATATATATACACACAAGTATATACATATATTCTTTCATTTTGGATAGGCATTTATCATTTTGGGATTTAAGGAAAGAAGAGAAAAAAAGGTTTTAGCAAAATGGACTTATGGGAAAGACAAACAATTGGAGAAGAATGCCTTTGTTCTTCATTTTGGTTCTCTCATTTCACACACAAAAGCAAGAAAATGGGAGAGGAGATCGATCCAAGAGAGAAAATGAGGTGAAATCATGAAAAGAGAATAAAGAACCCGTGAATGAGAGCAAAGTAAGTTGAAATGGCCGAGAGGAAGAGAAATCGTACTGAGAGTGGAAAACCCGACCATGTGATGTAGAAGAAGGAGAAATTTCAAACATGAGAGGAGAGCGAGAAGGAGTCACGGCTATAGGGGAAAGAAGAAAAACCTATGAAGGAGAAACTAAAGCGAGTTTGGCCAAATGTAAAGGTAAGCGAATTTTGATTACCAAAAGTTTCTAAAATTTGGTTGTGAAATGTATGTTTATGTTTGAATGGTGGAAATTTGAATTGGAATTTTTGAGGGGTTATAAACAATGAATGATATAACTATATACAAGTATCTACAATGTGTTTTATGAAGAGATTTATTGTGAGACTGAGTTGTGGACTTACGGAAATGGTTAGCGGTGAATATATGTTCACATGACAGTGTTTGGAGTAGAAACGTTGTGAAATGGAATTGTGATATGTGTGTGTGTGTGTGTGTGTGTGTATGGTAAATGTTGTGTTTAAAGAATGAAGTGTAGATTATAAAATAGCTGTGTAATTTGAATTTGGTTATTGGTTGTTTTGGTTTCTAGTCTGGTTGATTAATTTAGATGTTGGTGGCTGAGGAAAGGATTGAGAGAGTGAGTGAGCTTGGCCAAGTGAAAGGAAAACGAAAGGCGCCGCATGCTCAACGAAATGTCAGAATAAGTAACGGAAATGCGAATGGAGGAGAGAAAGGAATTTTTAGATTTTCGGCAAGTAAGGTGAGTATGTTGTGTTTAAATTTGACTTTAAAGAACATGAATTTGTGTTGGTAGGATTGGTTTGTAAATGATCATATGTTGGGTTAGTTTATGTATGCGAATTGCAAAAATTGTGATGTCATTAATGTATGGTTCATTTAGTTAGTGAGTAAGGGGCTGTTAATACATGTACAATGTAGAAATGAAGTGTAAATGCATGATATGGGGTAGCGTATGAAAGCGGAGTGCCGAACAGGGGAGAGTGCGAGCGAAACACATAAGCATCGACCATAGTAATTTCTGCGCAGGGTCCAGTAAAATGAGAATTGCATAAGTTCTAGACCTCGATTGACAAATCATAAAATATTACGAAAAATAGACACATAGGGGCATGATATAGCTAAAAATTAGGTCAAGCCGTTGAGCGAGGTAGTATAGTTTTTTGTTAAAACTGAGCTGCCTTGTCGACGGTTCATATTCGACTATACTAAGCAAGGTGGTGAAAAATGGTTATAACTTAAGCATTCGAACTCAGAAAGTGAATTTGCAAGAAGCAGTAGAAACTAAACACATAATAAAGTGTACCATCAAAAACTTAGGTTGGGATATATTGTCAATTTAGCACAGTACGAGTTTAAAGTCACTTGCTGTGTAGAAATATCATTTAGGAGTGCATAACTTGAGTAATCGGATCTGAAATCTGAATCCGTAAAGTGGGGTAGAGAGTACATGCATTTATTTCTTTATTCATCCAAAGATGATCATGAAACCTAACATAATTCGTGTCTTGTAGATCGACAATTGTAGCACCGGCGATGCGTTTAAGTCTAACTTGGTTGGGTTCCAACAGATGAGTGGATTAACCTTGTTTTACAATAGTTATAGACTTACTTTACTTGGTTTTAAGGAACCCTTTTAAATTTGATATGATATGAATGTTGAGTTTGTTGAGTTGAGTTTAAGTCTTGGTGAAAATCAGACAAGTTAAGATTTTCAGTAGGTCGAGTTTAGAAGAAAATTATTGGGGGTACTTATTGGTTATAAAGTTTGGATTGCTACGGTATTGTATATGGTTTTAAATTATGGACAAAGCTTTGGGGAGTTGCCATTTAGTTACACATGGTGGTTATAAATTTGATACAGTGGATGTTTTGCTTTACTTTATCATGGTTTTAACTTAATGCTCAAACTGTAAATATTTATGATTCAAGTAAGTATTTGAATGTACAAAATGTGTGATTTGTGAAATTATTGAATTATGGGTTTAAAGGAAATGGTGAATGTGTTATGGCTAAAATGTATATTACGCAGAATTGATAAAAGTGAAATTTAAGCCTCAACATGATGATTATGATTGAGGGTGAATTACTATGATTTATGAATTTCTTGAGTTCAGGATCATAGATAAGGATTATGGAAACATTTATTTCTTTTTGTGTTGAAGGGACGATGATATGTAACGCCCTTAAATACCGATATGCTGTGAATGATGTGTAATGATTGGTGTATGTGACTATAAGAAATGTTTTCTTTCGAATGCATGGAACTGTTATATATTGATTGCTGTGTTTGAGACATTGAAGAATGTTTCTCTTTAAATGCATAGAACTGTTATACATACGTATATTTCATATGATTATGTAGGTGATGATAAGCTAAAGATATATGTATATACAATGATGTTTGCTTTTAGCATCTGCTCACTGAGTCTTTCAAGACTCAACACCCATTTTTCAGGTTTTGCAAGTTTATATTCCTAGTGAAACATTTTAGCCTTTGAAGACATGGATGGAAGAGAGGATACGCACTACAGTCACTAGGGTGTCGTGATCCATCATGTGCAAAGTGTTTGTTGTGTTTAACTAGAGTTATACTTAGTTAATTATGTATAAATGTAATTGATGTATCAGAGTTTGTAAAACTAAAGAAATGTATTTATGTTATGAGTGGGCATGATGCTCTTTTGTATTACATGTGAATATAGGTATTTATAGACATGCATATAAAGTATTGTAAATATCAAAAATACACAGGTTATGTAAGACTTAAGGTGATAGAGTGATTCTATCATCTACTAGTAACAGTCTTGGATTTGGGATGTTACAGCAAAATACCTTTACGGATATACATGCTTTTTCTAAAGGCTTTATTCCCACGTATGATAGTTTCACCTAGGATTTCAAGCTCCAACATCTTAGCCACCAGATTCCATCTTAGCTATCACCCGTTCTCGTACATTTAAACACATAACCAACAAGCTTCTTTCACCAGGCGTGGCTAGCCCAATGTTATATACACAACTGAATAATGTGACTTAGTGCGGAGGCAGCCGTGATACTTCAGGTTAAAGGACTAGTGGTACATTAGTACAGCTGTGTGACGTATCATTGACTATGGATAATCACCTATATGATTTATCATGTTTGGTTATGTTCAATAAAACGTTCTCCAACACATTGCCCATGTTTATGCTCTTGTGACATGAGACTCCTCACCCAACTATTAGCTTCTAATAGTAATTATTAACAACTTCAAACATTCCAGTCATGTAATGTCACAGTCCCGTATGACATCACCTCAATCAAGAATTGATTTGGATGTATTCAAATCAAAACTCTGCACTTATATTTACAACTCTTTGCAGATAGAGTCTTGATATCATAATACATCATGGGATCTCATTCTGTATTTTATATATACAGTATATATTAGCAAATATAATTGCAAAATGATATAAAAGTTATTTTATTAATTATAAACAAGTTTACAATTAATTACAGAATTATATATATACATAAGGATTCTTAAACCACATGACACAATTGGTTCTAGGACATATATCTAACAAACTCTCACTTGCACTAGAGCCAATCACCATGGTATCAAATACCCGTCATTTCTAGGTTCTGAATTAGTTGCTGCTGTGTCATCGACCTAGTTAATGAGTCAGCCACGTTATCCGTAGACAGGGTTTTCTGTACAAATATCTGTTTATCAGATATAAACTCTCTGATCAAGTGGTATTTCCTCAGAATATGTTTAGACTTCTAGTGAGACCTCGTTTCCTTAGCTTGAGCTATAACTCCATTATTGTCACAGTATAATGTTACTAGGTCAATTATAGAAGGAATGACTTTGAGTTCTGTAAAAAATTTACAAATCCAGACAACCTCTTTTGCAACTTCAAAAGTAGCGACATACTCAGTTTCTATAGTGGAGTCAGTTGTGGTAGTCTGTTTGGAACTCTTCCAACAGACATCACCTCTATTACGTATGAATACAAATGTAGAAATAGACTTTCTATCATCTACATCTAATTGAAATCAGAATCAGTGTAACCCTTGAGTTTTAACTTACCACTCCCAAAAGTCAACACTAAATCCTTAGTTCTTTTCAAATACTTCAAAACTCGTTTGACCGTCGTCCAATATTCTTCTCCTAGATTAGCCTAATATCAGTTCGTAATACTCACAAGATTCGCTATATCATGTCTAGTACGTAGTATAGCATATATAAAACTACTTATAGTCAAAGCATAAGGAATCTTCTGCATACGTTTGTGCTCAACTTCAGTCTTGGGTCTCATTTCTAAAGAGAGATGGACACTGTGACTACAGGGTAAGAAACCCTTCTTAGAACTATCCATATTGAACCTCTTCAGTACTTTATCTATGTACAGACTTTGGAAAAGACCTATCATTTATTTTGCTTTATCACTATAGATTCGAATACCCAAAATGAAGATTGCTTCTCTCAGAACTTTCATAGAGAAAACATTAAACAACCACAATTTAGCCTAAGATAACATGCCCACGTCGTTTCCTATAAGTA
>JAXCLQ010025064.1:19008-29706 GCA_035584115.1 Cedrela odorata
CAGAACTTTCATAGAGAAAACATTAAACAACCACAATTTAGCCTAAGATAACATGCCCACGTCGTTTCCTATAAGTAATATGTCATCTACATACAATACAAGGAATGTGATGGCATTGTTGTCCTCTTTCCTACAGACACACAATTCATCAATATTCTTAATGAAGCCGAATCGTATGTTCCATCTTTTAGACGCTTACTTTAACCCATAAATGGATCTATGCAACTTACTGTTGGAGATATACCCTATAACCAATCCTGTCATGTGGTTTATGGATATCATTCTTTGTATATATAAAATTATTTACGATTAATAAATTAATATTTATATCATTTTGCATTTACAGTTGCTTTAATAAATAAATAATGCATAATGAGATCCAGTGATGTATTATAGTGTCAAAACTCTATCTACAAGGAATTGTAGATATGAGTACAGAGTTTTGATTTGAATACATCTGAATTAGTTCCCGGTTAAGGTGATGTCATATGAGACAATGACATTGTATGATTGGTATGTTTGATGCTGCCAATGATTAGTGTTATATGCTAATAGTTGGCTGACAAGTCTGATGTCACAAGAGCATAAACATAAGCGATGCTTTAGATAACGTGTAACTGAACATGACGAATCACATGGGTAATTATTTACAGCTAATGATATGTCATACAACCGTACTAGTATACCACTATTTCTTTGACCTGAGGTGTTATGACTGCCATTTGTATTTAGGTACATCGTTCACTTGTGTATATCGCATTGGGCTAGCCACGCCTGGTGAAAGAAACTTACTGGCAATGTGTTCTTGGTGTATGAGAACAGGCAATGACCAATATGAAATTTGCTGGCTCAAATTTTGGAGGTTGAGATCCTAGGCAGAGATGTCATACATGGGAATGAAATCTTTAGCTAGAGTAAGAGTTCCTATGATTCAGTTAGGGGCACATACGACTATATGGATTCATTAGTGTCTGGAGGTTCTGGCATCTTACTAAAGGTTGTGCATGATTATTGGGAACTTTTGATGTAAGAAGTTGTACCAAAGTGATGCGAAAGGGGTTCATATCTGCTCATGTCCAGCTCACGGTAGATCCAAGCGGTTACATAAATAACAATTACTTGATGATGATGATTGTTGCCATATATAATATACATTAAGTTAGTTAATGATATTGTTACGATACTTGATCAGAAGACAATTTAATTATTTATTGTAAATAATTAATTTACTAGCCAAGACGTGCTAGCACACGTGTGCGTGGGAAATATTTTGGTAATAATTCGAATTACATAAATATAATTTATGGAAATACGGAAACTAAGAAAAATATATTTTGTTATAAGGATATTAATAAATAAATTATTTATTTATTGATGATAAAATAATTGTTATTTGATCAAATAGATCCTTGCTTGACAAGTGACACCATGTGATGTTGCTAAGTGTCTTTTTAAAACTAATGTTTGAAAGTCAAATGTTATAAGTGATGATTACATTTAATTATATATGATATAATATTAAAATATATTCATTATATTTTATTTATATTGTATAAATAAAATAACACACTCTCTCTCTCATAAAATATCTTAAGTATATATATATGTATGTATTAATATGATTAACATAATATGTATATACATTAAGATATTTTAAGTTTCATTAATTAGATTAATGAAAATGAAATTGGATTGGATTTGGAATCCATCCATAGAGAAGTTGCCATGTGGAATCCACTATGCTTTATTTTTTAATAAAGGCTTGGATGAGAGGCACACATGTTGGAGTTAAGGTTTTCACAATTAGGAATTAAGAAAAACCAATACTGTGCTTCTTCTTCTCCCCTCTTTGTCGAGACTCCATTAGTGAATGAGTTTGAGGTTTTGTTTTGAACGAATCAAAACGAGAAGAAAGAGAAGAATAGAGAGAGAAAACAAGAAGGGGAAAGTGATGAAAATGGTTTTCATAGGTTTCCTTTTCGTCCATAAGTACTAGAAGTTTTCTAGATCTAGAAAACTTCTTCTAAGTTTCCATTCACGAATCCAAGTAACTACAACCCGTCGCTATCAACCCAGTGTGTGTGACACGCCCACAAGCTAATAAGTAGCTTATTCTGAAAGATCGACATTTAAAGTATATGTTGATCTTTAGTTTAAATCGTTTAAAAATTTAAAATGCACATATATCTATATCTTTGGTCCTTTGGGTAAGCCTTTCTGCACTTCTCATGTGACGGCAATGGCTCCCCTTCATCCATTTTCAGTGATCACGCGCCCGAAAAGCGATCCCATGTGTCACGCCTCTGCTGATGTCAGTTGGGTTGCTGTTTCCTTCACTTACATACCTTATCACCATTGCTAGATGCAACAAATCCAATAGGCTGTTGTATGTATATGGTCTCCTCAATGAAACCATTAAGGAAGGCTATCTTTACATCCATCTGCTATATCTCATAGTCATAATAAGCTACAATAGCCGGTAATATTCGAATGAACTTGAGCATAGCTACAGGCGAAAATGTTTCATTAAAATCAACTCCTTGTTTCTGATTATAATCCTTTGCCACTAACCTAGCTTTAAAAGTCTCTACTTTACCATCTTTGCCAAATTTTCATTTGTAAACTTATTTACAACCGATAGGAACAATTCCTTCTGGTGGATCAACTATTAAGCATACCTGATTAGCATACATGGATTCCAATTCACTTCTTTATAGGCTCTAGGATCTTCCCTCTGCATATCTTCTTCTATAATAAATGATTTAAAATCATCTTCAGAAAGAAAATAATATCTCTAAGGAGGGCATAATATCTTAGTAGATTTACGAAGAGTTCAGTCTATAAAAGATTGAGGATCAGATCGAACTAGTTCATTTGCATCAACAGGCTCATCCATCTAATGTTGATCATCATCAAGCTTTCCAGACTCTTCTAAAACCTTAATCTTTCTACCTATGCCACCGTCCTCTATGAACTGATTCTCGAGGAATTGTACATGTCTACTAATCAAAATCCTTCGATCAGCATGAAAATAGAAATAATATCCTAAAATATCTTTAGGATATCTAATGAATCGACATTTCTTAGATTTAGCATCTAGCTTCTCCGTGTTAACTACTTTAACATAAGCTGGACATTCCCAAGGCTTAATACAATTGAAATTTGGAAGCTTCTTATGCCATATCTCATACGGTGTCTTAGGAACTGCTTTATATGGAGTCCTGTTTAAGATGTATATTGCAATACATAGGGTATATCCCCAAAGATATATAGGTTAGTCAGTGCTTATCATGGATAATACTATATCCAATAAAGCACTATTCCTTCTTTCTAATACACCATTATGCTGCGGTATATAAGGAGGTGTAAGCTGAGAAAGTATACTACTAGTCTTACAAAATTCTAGAAATTCAGTACTTAAGTATTCACTACCACGATCAGATTGTAAATTCTTAACACTCTTTTCTGTTTGTTTCTATACTTCAGCTTTGAACTGTCACGCCCCGATCCACTTATATGGGTACGTAACAATCACCACATAACCATGAGATATACTTTCCACTAGTACTCTCATGATTATGTAAGGCCTTCATATTACAATCATGCAATTATATAAAATTCCAAATTTAATAATCTAAATATAGTATCTACACAAATACATATATTAAATTCACGACATTTGCACTCATAATACATTTGTTATCTACAATCTAAAAGCAATACATAGTTTATGGTTCCCTACCACACCTCATATTAGTACATAACTGTGGAGACATTAAATACATACAAGTCTCCTATACTCGTACTTAGCATAACTAAGTTTCAGGGAGTGAACTAGTGACCTCCTTGAAGTTTGTCTAATTTGAAAATATTTTTAAGAAAATAAAAGAGTGAGTACAACTTAGTAAATAAATAAATAATATTGAATCTAAAAATTTTAAAAACAATATGAGTAAGAGTATCAAGATTTTTACACAAAGAGTATAAAATATACATCATAATTTAAAATCAATACATCAAAATTTAACCACATATTAAAAATCAATTTTTTTTAAACAATATATGTGGATGTTCAAAGAAGAACTTCTAGGCTTGCTCGAAACTATCCCCCAAGATATTCACTAGTGCGCCGCTGATGAATATTTCGAGACCCGCTAACGAGTTACTTTACATCCATGCATAAAACTATTTAGCCTACTCGTAAACATTGGCCTGGATAAGCAGATGCGGTGCCAAACATCATCTTATCTTGCCGCAACCTCTTATTTGCCTCTAATCAAACTATAATGGCGAAAATGATAACCTCTCCTTTACCCCTTTCTCGAGTAGGTAAGGGCGAAAATGGTAACCTCTCCCTTACTCTTTTCGTAGGTAAGGGCAGAATCTGTGCACAAATGTGCTCAACTGAGCACTTACACCTAAATCTTAAAACATAAAATCCACATATAATATTCAATATTTACTTCACATGTCAACTCAAATCAATTTGTAACATATCAATCATCCACAGTACAATTTGTAAATAATTCAAAACATTTTTATAAAACATACCCTTACTCATCATATAACATTTTTCATATTAGCAAAGCATTGAAATTCCACAAATCCACAACACAATTTAACATTTAAATCATTTTTAAATTCTAAATATTGTTAGAAAGCCATTTAGCATTTCAATCATTTTATTTTAAAATTATGAAAAATGTATCCATTTACTCACCTGTATACTCGCAAATCCCAGACTCAAAGTGTTTGTATTGGATGTTCGGGTCGTTGATATACTATTACGTGATTTTTCATTAGACTCTATATAATATAATAAGCCTAATCAAATAAAATAAATATGTATGCATAATTTATCACCTAATTAAACAATAATATAATTAAAATATCTATGAAATAAAATTAGAATTTAGGCTAGAATTTTCTTCTATGAACTAAATACACTTTACGCTTGCAAAAACTGCACACCGCTCAAAATCAACAATGTATTTTAACCTAAATCTTTGGTGACATACTCTATTATTAGTTTAGTTTATGCTGCACTTTACGGATTTGGGTTTTGACTTTGATAACTTAAGTTAAGCCAAATTTTCGACCTAAAGCTCATAAAAATAGGAGATATCTTCGGCAGGACGTCCATTTTCAAAAATATTTTGGGATCTTGTTTCTTCTCAAAATGAGCTAATTTTTAGATATGATTGCTCCTTTGTGTCTAGTTTTGACTTTTTACAGAACTTAATTCTGATTTCTAATGTTCAAGTTATCAGTGGTTTTCTACCTGAAACTCAACAGGTCAGGACAGTGTACTATTCATAACAGGGTAGTCCATTTTTTATTTTTATTGTAAATTCACCCGATCACGAAAAATTATGATATTTTACTGTCACTTGTTATCATCTCTTGTTTCTTAAAATTTTGTGGTTTATAAATTAGAATCCTATAATTTATTTTATACGCAAAACAATGCGCAAAGGTCATAGTTTTCAACAAGCATAACATTACCTCACCAATGCTATTTCGCCCCCTTTTTATGCCAATTCACTCCCTCATTTTCTAACACCATTTAGTCACAACAATTTGACGTAAATACACTTCAATTATTTTATTTTCCAGTAGTCAAGACATCATTACTCCTTGATAATTTCAACACCTAATTTGATGCCACAATCTATTTCTATTCACAACAAAATTTTTGGCATCATTTCTCTTCAATTCACACCAATCACCACCTTTTTAACATCAAAATATAGTCATATACCCATGAATACATCATTCACACAATTTAAACATTTCAATCAACTTATAAAATTCATATTTATAATTAATTAAATATTAATCAATATTATCAACATGTAAACTTCAAAATTATGCACAAATTTAACTAAAAACCCATTACTTCTTCTTTCTCTCCCTTGGTTCGGCCACCTCTCTTCCTTTCCTCACTAGTTTTGGCCAATTTTCTTCTTAACTTGCTTGATTTCTCCCTCTTCACCTATGGTTTCTTCTTCTTCTCTAATCCACGGTTTTGGCTTCTTCTATTTCTTCACTTGGCTCACATTTATGCTTCTCAATTCTCTTCTAATTTTTGTCTTCTTTGATTTGTTTAAATAAGAGTGGAAGGGCCTAGAGAATTGTAGAAAATAAAGCCTAATAATAATTTTTTTAAAAAAATTAATTTAATTTGGGTTAGATTTTTTTCTTGTAAATAGAATTTAGGCTTGCCTTTCTTTTCTTCATTTTCTTTGTTATCCCGTATGCTACCTTTCCTCCTCTCAATTGTATTTTTAACTTGCTAAACACATGTGAAATACTCTAGAAAAATTTATATTAAAACATAAAAATTGGGCCTTAATTTTGGATTTAATCATTTTGGCTCATTTTTATTAAGTTTGGGCTTGAATTAAATTAATTAAATGGAACTTCATTTAGCAAAATCTTAGACTTAATTTAGTAACACTCTTTAGCCCTAATTATAATAATATAAATATTTTAAAACTAGCCCTACATTTTTCATATTTGCACTTTTTTCCTAACTTTATGAAAATTTTACACTTTACTCCTTGAGTTTTAAAATCCTTTTAATCTAATCCTTACATTGTTTATAATAATCTTGGAAATACAAGAAAAATAAAATTATGTACTTAGGTCTATATATGTATCTATGATGTTTTATTATCTAAGTGTCAATTCTACTATGTATACATACTTTAAAAAAAATTCCTTTAAACCTTAACGAATTCGAAAAAATTTATTATTGTCGAAATTGAATACATTTAAAGCTTACCAAATTTTGTGGGTTCTACATGAACTCTTTGAACTTTTCAAATAATTCAGATTTGTACTTCAATAAGAACACGTAACTATACCGTGAGTGATAATCGGTAAAGGTTATGAAGTATGAGAAACCATCTTTGGTCATTTCACTAAACGGACCACATACATCAGTATATATAAATTCAAGAACTTCACTGGCTCTATTCCCTTGTCCAACAAAGGGCAATTTGGTCATCTTATCTTTAAGACAAGATTTACAAATTGGGTAGGGTTCAAAACCTAATGGACCTATCAGTCCATCACTCTCTATCTTCATAATCTTTTTATCTTTAATGTGACCTAATCTATGATGCTATATAAGTTTTAAATTAAGTTCATTTCTAGATCATTTCTATTAATAGTATTAGTTATCTGAATTTCATTTGTCTCAAGAATATATAAACCATTTACATTCAAGCTAGTGCCAATCAATTTATTTCTTAAATAAATATCACATTTGCTTCCATCAAACATAAAAGTGTAACCCTGTTTACACATTTGATGAATAGACAAAATGTTTTTATTAGCATTATCAAAATACGTAGTTTTATACAATACAAAAACATGACCCAAAAAGAGAACAATTTTGCATGTCCCTAAGCAAGTGGTAGCAATTGTTGCTCCATTTGCCATCTTCAATGTCACCACACCTTCCTACAGTAACTACTTACTATGAAAGTCTTGTAACATCATACAAATATGAGAAGTGGCAGCTGAATCAATTATCCAGCTATTTAAATATGAACTAACATTTAATTTAGTTTCTATCATATGATAAGAAGACGTACCTGGCGCCTCTCTTTATCTTAGGCCTTCCATATAAAGAGAACAATTCCTCATCCAATGCCCAAGCTTCTTACAATGATAACACTCATCATTGGCTTGGCTACTAGCAACTCGTTTGCCATTGCCCTTCTTCTTTTGGAGAATCCTCCTTTGGGTCTAACCCCGTAGGACTTATTGCCTTTACTCTTTGATGTCCTACCATAAGACACCACAGTAAGAACATTCTCCTTCCCTTTACCCTTTAAGACTCTTATAAAATGAAACAATTTCATTCATAAGTTTAGGAAAAGTATGTTCTAGTTTATTCATATGATTGTTGGTAACAAATTGGTCAAAGTTAGATGAGGGTGACTGAAGGATCAAATCTATCTGTAATTTGAAGTCCATAAAAAATCTTAAAGAGACCAACTGACCTATGAGGTTTATCTTCTTCATAAGATAAGAGTCCGGAGGCACTTCCGAATTAAGATTCATTCCAAACAAAGTAGTGGACAACTCACACCGCCTGTGACTGGAACTCTCCCTAAATAACTCTACCAAAAAACGATATATCGATAAGGCATCCTCCATGTCCTCATGCTGAGTTTGCAAGTCATCACTCATAGACGCTAACATATACGATCTAGCTTTGAGATTATTGTCCTTCTATTTTTAAAAAGTCTTATTCTCCTTTAGTGTAGCCTCCTCTAAAAGGGACTTGGGCATAGGCCCTTGAATTACATAGCTAATTCTCTCAAAATCCAAAACAATTCTTAGATTCCGATACCAAACCTTATAGTTAGGTCTGGTAAGCTTATGGGTATCTAAGATTATGAGAACAGGGTTACTCTTTATTCTCCAACTAGAAAAGAGATCTGCAAAAAATGAAAATACATTAAATGTATTATAGTATATATCAAACTATTCAGTTATGGACTTTAAACCAAATAGTGCTTCCACTACTTTAATTATATCTCATACTTCCTCAATGAGAAAACTATAATCAAATTATAAGTTTTCGTTGGTGATTATATTCTCATTAAACTCACAAACCTCACCTAACAGATATTGATTAAAAAAGCCCAATGAGTTAGAAACTCATTTCTGTTTGTATTTCTTTACAAGATATGATCAATGTTCTTCTAAGAAAAGACACCTTACCTAACAGATATTGGTGCGTCAACCTAGTTAGGCTAGACCCAGTGCCTTTTTTTGAATAGGAATGAAATCAAACTCCTCATTTAACAGATATTAGAAGCCAAAGACCCCCTATCAAGTGAAGGCGACGAAATCTTATTTTGCCGGAAACAAAAAAGCTATGCTCTGTTTCGCATTTATAGCGGAAGCACGAAGCGCGGGATCAGTTCCCAAGCATGTGATCATCATTGAGGAGGCCATGCTCGTCATACAGACATACGGAAAGACTTTCCGTGGATCTAGACATGTGCAAATGTATGTTTTTGGTATTTAAAACAATTTCAAATATAAACATAAAATGCAAAGTTCAGAAATCTAACTTCTTTCCTTTGCAATCTAGTACAACAAGTGAACCTCTTTACTTGCTATTGAGAGTGTCTACACGTCCGTGTTTGTGACAGTAGTTCTGGCTTCATTATGGAATTTTCAAGCTTCGATTTTAACTTCTCAAAGCCAAACTAAGCTTTCTCTCTCAAGCTTTATTGTAAAGAAATTTCAGAGAAAATGAGGAGGAATAAGCTTTCTCAATTGTGTCTTGCTTAATAAGATAACGTAACATCCCAATGCTCGTCATTTACACTCAACACTCGAGTGTTTTCCGACACAGCCATCCAACACAACTGATTTTCCCATTCTACTTTTTCATTTCATTAAATGAAACAAGACATTCCTATTACCCACTTGCCCACTTGCCTTTTATTTATCAAATAAACAAAAGCAATGTAAGAGTGGGAGAGAGAAGAGAGAATATATATATAATATACAATATTAATCTCATTAATATATATATATCTTACATATATATATATATATATTACTTTAATATATATATTAATGGTAATGATTAAATATATATATATATACTATTTTAATATATATAATATAATATTATAATCATTACATATAAGATATTATTATTATATTAATACTTTAATCATCATTAAAAGCATTATATGATAATATAATATCCGTAAATCATATTTACGTTATCCCATAATTAACTGAAACATTTTCACGCATACAAGTGCTAGCTCGTCCTTGCGGGAAAATATATGCTTTACAATAAAGAATCAAATTTTTACTCGATCAAAGTATCGAAACAACATTATTAACAAATTAATGATTATTGTATAATAGTAAATGTCATCATCATCAAGCAACCGACTGTGTGTGACCCCTAGGTTCACTATGAATTGGACATGGGTGGATATGAACTTTTTTGTATCACTTCGATACAACTCTTTGTAACTAAAGTTCCCAATGATCATAACCAACCTCTAGCAAGATGTCATAACCCCCAAAGACAAATTAATGAACCTATATAGTCATATGTGTATGTAGTAAAGTCCTTATGCTGTCTATTGCTAATCGATTGTGGGTCATGTTATTGTCAAACCCCTAACTTAATCATAGGATCTGAACCTCAATCTTATACAGGATTCATATATTCGAAAAAGACCTTTCTGGATATACATGCTTTGACCAAAGACTTTATCACCGGGTATGACAGTTCCACTTAGGATCTAAATCTTTAATACCTGAGCCACCACATTCCGTCTTGGCTATCACCTATCCTCATACACCAAAACACATTGATAGCAAACTTCTTTCACCTAGCGTGGTTAGCCCGGTGTAATATACACAAGTGAACGATGTGCCTCAATGCGGAGGGCTACCGTGATACCTCAAGTCAAAGAACTAGTGGTACATTAGTACAGCTGTGTGACGTTTCATTGACTGTGGATAATCACCCATATGATTTATCATGTTTGGTCACGTTCAGTAACACATTCTCTAATGTATTACCAATGTTTACGCTCTTGTGACATGAGACTCTTCACCCAACTATTTGAACAGAACACAAACTCAAGCATGCTCTGTTTTGCAGTGCAGCTGAAGTGCGACGCATGAAATGGATTT